>APFE031284287.1:314234-324374 GCA_000404065.3 Pinus taeda
AAATTCCATCCGGATGAAGAGTTATTAAAATAATTAATATTTTTAATGAGTTCCTAAGTCTAAACTTGGGAAAATAAAAATATTAATGAGTATTAATAAAGATAAGGATGAGAAGCTTCTAAGAGACGAAGATCAAATCTATTTTAATCTCAACCGTTGATTAGGGACTTAATCTTGACCGTTGATTCATCAATAGGAAAAGTATAAGAGAAGGCTTGAGGGTCAGTTGGAGACATATAGAGGGAGAGCAGTCAGTTAGATTTCTGGAGCGAGGTTTGCTGAGAAATTCGAACTAGAGATTTGGATTGCAGCAAGAGGTAGCGAGTACAGAACAGAGAGGCATAAACATTACCCGAAGATCAGCACAGAGATGAGAGAGGCAGACACAGAGGCAACAGGACTGCGTAGTCACTGGAGGGCCTGCGTGGGTGACGCAGAGAGGCCCAGTGCTGATGCAGAGATGCAGGAGCTAACGTAGAGGGTTTGGGAGTTGCGTAGAGGCCGAAAAGTCTGATGCTGAGTCTGCGGAAGGTGCAAGAAAATTTACCTTTGTTGGGTAAGCCAGTTTGGCACCTAGTTGTACTCAAGAATAGCTGATTAATAAAATCCTTCTTTGCTGCACCGGTTTTCCCACATTGTGTTTTTCCGGGGACAATTGTCCAAAATATCTGTGTTGATGTGTTTGGTTCTTGTGCATGTATTTGTTTCTATATTATGGTGTGATGTCTGCAACAACATTTATTTTAATGTTTATTGAAGGGTTTTTCGTAAATAACTTATTGGAAAATAAGTAGGTAAAATAAATCAATTGTTGTAGTGATAGAATTTTCACAGGTAGGTCTGGGTTGGTCCTGAAAAGCATTTCTTCCCCTCTCCCTTTGGTTGAGCGACTACATACCTCAATGATATATCTTTTTAGAATGGTCCCATGAAAGAAAGGAGTGGTTGCCATAGAAGGATGGCCCACCCAAGAAATATTGCAAGGGAGAAGTGCCTGGCTCACTAAGAAGCTTAGAGTTGGAAGCGCTTGGCTTAACTTCAGCCTTCAAAAAGCATCTAAGAGAAATGCATGACTTCACCAATCTCTTATGTCTCTAGAAAAGTAAACCATAGAGTTGCGAATCTGGCCAAATCTGTTGCTGAGTTTAGACCTCTCAACCTTGACCATTTGTCATACTTTGTTAAAGTCATGCACAGACTTAACATCCCAGATAATATGAAATAGTTGAAAGTGTTTGAAGATGAAGAGAAATTAATATATTTATGACTATGGTGGATGAAAAAAAGAACATGAACATTGACTCAGATGGGGAGGATGTAGAAGGTGAATTGGACACAGGTAATCCCTATGAGCATGCTTCCCTTGACATGATCGGAGGCCAGCCAGAAAGTTAGTCAGCTAATAATAAATTTGATCTCCAGAGGTTTAGTCCCCTATAAATCATTGTTTACCATAATAATGTTCCCCTAAAGCCCTCTATGAAGCCATAATTGTCCTAGGTGGAAGACTGCGACCTGGGCATAGAAGACGAGCCACAATTTGTTAAATTGTCCAAGACTATGTCTAGCTGTTCAAAGAATTGAAAGATTTCTTTGCTTGGAAGTATGAAGACTTAAAGATCTATGATCCATCCATAGTCCAACATCAAATTCCCCTAAAGGATGATGTCGTCAATCCATTCAAGTTAATCGAACCCCTTGCTACATCCTCTTATTCGGAAAGAAATCAAAAAGTTGTGTGATGCAAAGATCATCATTCCTGTAAGGCATTCTGCTTCAGTGACCAACCTGGTACTTGTCAGGAATAAAAATGAAGATATAAGGATGTCTGTAGATGAAATTTGAATAAGGCCTCTCTCTCAAAGACAACTACCCCTTATCTAAAATGGATTAGATTATGCAGAAGGTTGTAGGGCATGAAATTATTTCCATGCTAGATCTTTTTTTTTACAATCAGGTTAGGGTTGAGCTATAAATTGTGCTCAAGACAATGTGTTTACAAATCTACGAGGCACATTTCCATACTGGTACGTGCATGTCGATCACAAATTACTTAATTCTCTCCTTAATAGTCGAGCCCTTCCTTCCTTGATGCTTATTGGGTGGGGTGGCGTTGGTCGAGTCTTCTTGCGCATCATCTTTTTTTTATAATAGATTATTCATTTGGATGGCTCGTCTCGTTTTGTCAATTGAATTAGCTATTGGAGTACGTCTTCTATTATTTCAGAACCATTGTGCTCTTTTTGTATTCTTTCTGACGATCAATCAAGAAGCACATCTTATATCTACTTTCGAACGGAGTCAACGAAAGAGAAAGACGGGAAAGAATGATGAACGAACGGAGTAGATATATCTAGTAGGTTACTCCATTAGTGCTTTTTCAGAGGCGAGGAGTTTCTTCCCCATAAAGACCCATTATTCCCACGTGGAGATTGGCCTATGAAAGAAACCTTGATTCACCTGCAGGGGGATAAGGAGTTGTGGGTGCTTGAGATTCGGGTCCATGTGGATCGGAGTGAGAATCAGTGTTGAAACTATCCCTGCCTGTTCCTTACTCCCCTTGATGTGCGATAAATACACCGTTGGGTGGGAGGGGTGGTGGAATGTCTGCTTCTTGAAGATCGGATGGAGGGTCAAAAAAGATGGAAGCTTCTCTTTATTCGGCCGAGGTGGAAGCGTCACAAGTAAATCTCCTGGCTGTTTATCATTTTTTTTTAATTTCATTTCCATTTCATTTCCTTCCATCTTTCTTTTGATGATAAGAAGACAATAGATCTTGAAAGTAGGGCAGCTGTTTGCTAAGTTTCTGCTTAATTCGTTCCAAAGGCACATGAAATTTAGGAATTCCATAAGAAGAAATAGAGACAATAAATCCGAGTGTGAGACTTGGGTTACTGACTTGATTGAGGATTTCGATTTTGAACTGACGCTTAAGTTGATTCATAAGTTCTCCAATTTCGGATAGAAATGCTTGAATCTTCTTCTCTTTGTTTGCTACATTCATAGATTTATAGATCAGTAGAGAATAGATGCATTTCATGCCAATACAAGAGCTCAGATAGTAATAACCTGTCAAAGACCTCGAACGGGCATGATTAGTGGCCTTTTATGGGCATACAGATAGAAAGAGGACTTAGTGAGACCTATACCATTCACTCCGGTTGTGAACTGAATTAGTCGTTTGTTGACTGCGCATACGGTCGTGAACTAATCCATTGAAACTAATCTCTAATCGGCTTGCTGAACTAGAAAGAGGCTATCATAATAGAAAGCACGCCTAGTAAAATTCACAGTACGAACCTTCACCCGCATCACCAATAGAGGAAATTTCTTTTGCCAACCAAGAAAGAGATGCGATTCAGGTAGTATAAAAAAAAGACATGAAGGCAAGATAGCAGAGCAGGATAGAATGCAAGAGCAGGTATAGCAAGTAGGAGTGGAGTGCATGAACAGGCATGGCAAGAACAGGAAAGCGGATAAGAAGGCAGGAGCAAGGGAGTGGCTAGCAACCGAGAAGGCCAATGTGAAATGTTCTACTGCCAAATCGGATTTATCAAAGCTCAAACTATAGATTCAGAGTGTAACCCGACAAATGAGACATAGGTAGAAGCACTAGTTATAAACTTTGTTTGACATGTGGATCCAGATCAACTAGTAGCAAAGCTAGTTGTCCAAGCCTTAACAACAGTAGTAGTCTCGAGTGGTGGCGTCTTGTTCCGGTGTTCGTGATAGCCCGATCCCAGAATGAGTAGCGAAAGGTCGTGCATGGTTCCCTTATTTCCAAGAATTGAGGTCTTCCAGGAAAAGAGTATATTTTTTCTCCCCAGAGCTGGGGGTGTGAGTGATCGTAGTGAATTTACCGATTGTTTCTACATTGAGATTGAGATGCATGCATGTTGCCCCTCCCCTCGAATTGCTTGCTACGATTGGATATGCCTGGCCAATGGAGCATTTCTTATTCCTACTCCCCTCCCCCTACCGACATACTCTAATTCATGGAATCTCCTACTGCGACTTTCATGCTTCTTCGTGATTCTCTCCCCTCAACTACTAGCCTTTTATACACAGAATCAGGAGTATCCTCTATGGTGAAAAGAAATGGGGAAGCCTTAAATATTGGGCATTAATGGGATGGCTAGGATGGATGGTGGGCAAAGGAAATAGAAGCTCGAGAAGGAAGTTATTTGCTTAAATCTTCCCGTGTAGAGTCGAAAACGCTCATGAGCGTCAGCAGGTTACTTCTCGGTAGGGGTGCAAAAAAGGTCCACTATCTTCAACTATTGACGGAAAGACGGTAGAATGCCCCACTGGGATAGCTTGGAGCTCCTGAAAGCATGGGAGCACGCTTCTTCTTGTTGAGCGAGCCGTCTTAGGAAATGAATTTAGACCGAATTTCAGAGGTGGGTAACTAGAAGGAAGGATTGAAAGGTTACAAAATTCAAAGTAAATAATTACCACTGAGAGGAGGAAACTGTATCAATTGAGAGTTTGGCCCCCTTTCCCGATGTGGGCAAGCGAGAAATGAGCCAGTCGAGCCTTAAAGCTTCCCTTCCGTAAAACCATCGCAGTTTATACCTGCTTAACTATCTCAATTTGGACCCACCTCCCTCTCGCAGTTCATATACACCTACCTATCTGAATTTTGAATCACCTCTCTCTCGTAGTTGAATCCACTTAGCTTTCACAGTTTATCTTCAATTTTCCTTCTCACCAATACTATTTACCCACCCACCCCAATCCCCTGCCATAAGGCTACTCTATTGCTAACTATTTTACCCCACCCACCCAATCCTCGAAGGATGGATTGCCTCCTAATTCATGGCAGCAAGTCACTTAACGTACCTTCTCCTTACCGAATTTACTTTACCGGGGTTCAAATGATAGGGTTGGGATAACCTTAATCTAGAGCTCAGGTAAGACCTTGTCATGCCTAATAACGTTACAGGGCCTTGCCATGCTATACGTACAGGGCCTTGCCATGTCTGCTACTTTTCGTATTCTCCTAACGACTTTGATTGATGGGCTCAAGTAGTGTCGTGGTGGAATATGGAGTTATGTTTTCTCCTTATGCTATACCTAGTTACCGAAATGGGATAGTCAAGTAATACGTGAAATAAACACTTCTTACCAATTACCTATGTTATAGAAACACGTCATTGCCAAGTGATCTATGGAGTTATGCCTTCTTTCATGGTGGGGATAACCCTTCTTTCTAGCACATCTCTTGCCAAGTACTTATTAAGAGTTGCTCTCTCGATCCCCCTTTCTTCCTTCCGCAATAAGTCGGTTCGAACTGGGTCAGGGAATGAATGTATTATATCATCTACCAGAGCTTGTTAAAACACCCTCTCAGCTGCTTCTACCGGCCCTACTCAGCCCCTTCTATCGGCCATTGAGTGGCATCTTGGCCCTAGCCTCTTATATCGGCCCTATCAGAGCCATATTCTTTAGCCCCTAGCGCCATACTAGCCTTCCGGCCTGTTCCCTTCTACTGGATGGAAATAGTCTGGAATAGGGGAAAGTGGGTGACCTTAGTGAAGTGATAACCTTTTCGTTCGTTATAGTAAGGCTGGCTTGCCACGTGACATGAAATGAATGGACCATACTTCCTAACCTGATCTTGGACCCGAACTTGACTTTGGGATTTTCCACCAGAGTCTAGTCCTATCTTCCTATAGAGGCATATATCATTTTGGAACGAGTCTTAGAACCTACTACACCGAGCCAATAGGTTACATTTGCATATATCTTTCCCTCCTTTTTTTTTCCTCCTCCCTCGTATGATATCTTTCCTTATCCCATGGGATATGCCACGACAGAGATTTAGTATGCATCCAGGAAGAGAATATGGGTTAAGAAGAATTGGTATTTTGTTGTATACTGATTTAGGTAAGGGTGATCAAGCATAAAGCTAACTGGTGATTCG
Source organism: Pinus taeda (assembly GCA_000404065.3). Classification (NCBI taxonomy): domain Eukaryota; kingdom Viridiplantae; phylum Streptophyta; class Pinopsida; order Pinales; family Pinaceae; genus Pinus; species Pinus taeda. The sequence continues at coordinate 320,161 of APFE031284287.1, forward strand.
GTGAACACTATAATTAATGAACACGATCTTAGCTTAGCTGGTCTAACTAAATAATAGTGGACCAGGAAGTGGAAGCTTTCTATGTTGTGGGGCATTATTATGCCTAATAACTTGACCATATTCGTAACGCCAAATACATGTTAGCCGGTCGCCGCTAGTGGACCGGTTCCCGATGGATGATTGACCACCGCTGATTGACCATTAGATAATGAAATGGGGTGCGGCTGAATGAATACGATTGAAGCGAAAGAAAGCATGAGGTAACAGGTCTTGAGGCTTCATGGGCAGGGAAACCCTGGTTCATCTTGCTCGTCGGGCTCTCCATATTCATGTAGGCACTGGAATATTCTAGCTGATCACGTTCACTTACTTCTTCGATATCCCCACCTGGAGAGAGAAAGGTTCCTTCGATCTGTCCGAACCCGTTTATCTCTTGATATCCATCCATCAATCTTGATAATTGCTTAGAACCAATCAGTAAATTGTTCTCGGGATTGATTGATTGATTGACTGCCTACATAGTTGGGAGATCCAGTCCAGACAACCATCTTTAGGATCTAATGTCGGGATCCATGAGGTATGAAGGAAATCAAGGAGAGGCAGATAGAAACAACCTTGTAGGGTAGGTAGCTATTTTGATCCAAGCGATTGATTGATATATTGATTGATGGCTTACCTAGTTGGATCGCGAACATACGTACTACCCTCGTTGGAACGAGCACCAAACCTTATACTTAATACCTTGCTGCTATCTTACTGCCTTGATTTACCTTGCTGCTTACTTCTGATGAGAAGACCATGGCATAATGCGCTTTGCTTGAAAAGAGCACCTAATGAAACATCTGAACACATGGGAGGGGACATCCTAGATGGACACCATGGGCTAGGATAAAAAAGAAACGGGATGGTCTAATCATCGAGGCGGGGTGGGCCCAGAAATGAGCGCATGGGCTAGGAGAAGAAAGAACCTGACTTGCTTGCTTTAATTCCCACACAACCTTTCCCCCTTGATTTGGAACCTACCTGTATGCTCTATCCGAGTCACCCATCTAAAATGGACATAAACTTCGATCCTTACCCCCCCTTTGGCTTTTGGAGTGCTTACCCGGGTTGATGAATAATGAGTGAAACCGCTTGCCCCTTGAGGTTGGAGTGCTTACGCGGGTTGATGAATAATGAGCAACACCGCTAGAGAGAGACCCGAGAGCATGGAACCTACCGCTAGCCGAGACACTCGATCATTCACCCAACTAGCCGAGTTTTACGACAGGCCTGGACTTGCGAGATAGGTCTTCACTCAATACACCTGAGGTTCCACTAATGATATGGCACCATGAAGTCAGTTAGGCCCTTAGTGAGTCATTACGGGAGTCCAACTAGAGGCCTGGAACTTGAGTAGGTCTGGACATAGACCTGGAACATCAAGACGTGCTTGTCATGACCTGCTGATGATTATCGCTGCTATCGCTTGCCTTTACGTTCTATCCCCCATTCCCTTCAATCTGTATCATTTAGTTCTACACCCACGACTTGACTTATTTATCTTGTCTTTATCTAAAAGGTAAATGAAAATAAGGTAAATAAATACCAGGCGCGAGAGCGTCTCAGCTTCGGTATAAGATACTTAGTTGAGCTGAGCTCATGGGATGGGAGGATTGGCTGCTCGCTTTGGCTTATAGGCTTGGATACTTGGTTACTTTGATGGGAACTCAGCTACTCAACTTGATTAATCAGATGGGCTACTAGTTCCAAAAAACAATCTCACTCACTTTTTTGTTGAGCACCTCTTTTTGCTTGCTAGCCAGAATAAGTACTAGGGATTTTAACACCTCAAGTACACTGTATGTCATGCATACCTGTTTATCTTCTTGATTTATGCTCTTGGCTTTTCAATTTACCCAACAAAAGAGACACGTGCCACGATAGAATGGAAAGACAAACATGTTGCTAGAACAAGTTGACTATGCAATTGGCAAGGAAATGGAAATTGAAATGGATATGGCTTCTTTCTTGTTTGGGAACCAATGTAGATGGCTTCTTTTAATTGGACTCCATACTTAGATACTTGGGCTGGGCCTACTTGGATAGGCTTCCGGTTCTAGAAAACAACCTCATTCACTAGTTTCATATCATACAGTTGCTTCAGAGGCCAAGCATAAATTGAAATGGATTTTCTCTTGATTTAAATATAAATAAAAAATGAAACTTTATAGCAAGCGGATATCAGAATCCCTAGAATTCACCGAGATATAATGGATAGACACCTCCCGAGCACACACAAACAAGTACAAAAGCATGCATAATTTCCCCCCTCAATGCCGAATGACCTATATTACGGAGCCCCCTATAATATAATAACAGGCACCTGTTCCCCTATGCCGCGATGCAGGTGGCCCATCCCTTTCCGGAGCTATAGTATTTTGCCATTTGCCCTTTTCCTTTCTTCCTTTTTTATTCCCTAATGTGAGTGCCCCTGTGTCTGTAATTTATTGGAGGTCCAAGTAGCCTTGTTTCCTCAATCGATGCTATTCCGACTCGACCGAACAAGCAAGTCCTACCCATACCTAGTGTATCCGCTAGTCTTGGATACGCCAAAACTCACAATTGGTATCGGGATCACCTGGTGGAACTGAGAACTTGGCTAGGAATTACTCCACATTTTGACATTGGCTTTTTCACCTCTACCGAGATATAGGTTTTATAGAGCCAACCCTCGATCCAATGAACTTCAAAGGTTTGCTATATTCGGGAAATATTTTTTGAAATCCCCTAGATTGGACTCAGAAAGAACATGTCCGATAATTTAGCTTCAATAAAGTTGCTTGTACCATTCGATATCGAATTGATTGGGATAACCCTTTCATTCTAAATTCTGATTGGACGTTTGTAAAGCATCATGGCTAAGAACCCGAACACACTATCATAAGAGAACACATATGCTTCCATGCGAAAAGAGAATCACAAAGTATGTAGGCATGGTTTCCTCGCTTTCTATGTGATTTCATCCCTGATTAGATTTGAACTTTTACGCTTTGATTTTGGAAATACACCCAAACGAGATTATATGGGGGTTGGCACATGGGGGAGCGACTTAGACCTTTGCTAGGACTCCACCTACTTGCTTTACTTTATGTTAGACCGCGCTGTGAAATTGTCTGATCAGAACTGCCATATGAATTACTCCCAAAACTTATGAGATTAGATTATTGGGTAGGTCTTTATGTATGTAATTTCTCCATGCCACCCTTTATATTACTGGCTTACTTACCTGAACTTTAAGATCTTACCGGCTTGGGTAGGCACTTTGACTAGTTGTATTACCTTGGATCATCGTGGGTGGGAACTACTACCCTTTGGATTCCATACTCCCTTACTTAGAATATCTTACGCCCTTGGGTGGATGAGATGGGGTTTTAGACCTTGCCTTGAGTATTACCTATGCCTATTTGCTTTACTTAAGTGCAACCGACCTACCAATTGTGTTTTCCACCCCTCTTGACTTACGATTGGACGTTGGGTTGGGTATGCACTTAGACTATTTGTATTACCTATGCCTACTTGATTGCTTTCTGTTGCAAAGGAACCACCTTTCGTAGGATCATCGTGCGTGGGAACTACCTATTGATTCAGTCAGATCTTATGAGATTGATTGGGAGTCCTTAGAACATTCGTATGAACTTTAGATGCCTACTTTATAAATATAAGTTCAGCATTGTTCGAAGTATTAACCTTTCAGGTCAAGGCAAACTCTTCATTTTTGAATCAGGACAAGTTGGAAGGCCCTCTACTGGATAAGTTACTTAAGGTTCTTGATGATCCTAAAAACCTAAAGGGCCTTGACTAGTACCTCTTTCCTGTAGTGAAGGGGTTGGTTTCCCCCTCCCCTAATGAAGTCTTATATTATTGCATACCTCATCTTTTGGTTCTTATTCGCTGACTCCGTTCCACTTCGTGCCTTCTGAAGTTTTGGCTTTAGTGAATCAATTCAAGATGGAAGCACTCCATCTATATTCTAGGGTGAAGGGAATAAGGTAAGGGTAAGGTAGTCTGATCCCGTGCTGATACCAGCTGATAAGAGAAGGGTAATGGGTGCCCGGGGCTTTGCTCCATTGTCCTAGGGTGAAGGCAGCAATCCAAGTAAGGGTAAGGTTAATCTCGTCCCTACAGAAGGCATATGGCAAATTCATTAAGTGATGGGTCTAGGTCTAAGGTAA
>APFE031284287.1:324759-357990 GCA_000404065.3 Pinus taeda
AGTCATGGGTTGGGCATCACTCCATCGTCCTAGATGACACGAGAAAGGTAAGGGTAAGGTTGTTGTTTCATGCTATCCCATCCTGTAGAAGTACATAGCTGTACCTCCTAAGGGATGAAATTCTCAAGTGGTCTAGGGCTAACATGTCTAGGTCTGAAAGCGATTAAGGTGGGCATGCATGAACTGAAAGGCAGATAGGTTGATTCATAGAATGTAGTGGATTCTAATTGATGACTCGTACCAGCAAGGCTTGGACGAACCAGAAGAGAATATGTGGTACATAGCTATAAGTTTATACGTGGTACGAGAATGAATAAGGCACGGTAAGGTAAAGGGTTCATAGGAAGAGTGTTGTACCAACTAAGCATTCATTTCATAAACAAGTAGTATAAGGCTAGTAGGTAGAGGTCTTAAGGTAGGTAGCAGGCATGAAAATAAAGGAAGGTAGGTCTATTTTATTCCTTCCAAGAATGCGGTGGTTCCTAGGGGATGAATTATATTGGCTCTTTGGCGGGGTCATATACCTATAAGTTCATATCAGTACCACCCAAAAGAATTCATAAGGGAAGGGAAGGTAAAGGTTTCATAGACTGGTGCCTATCACCAACAAAGTATTCCTGGCTAGAAGCTCCAGGTTGATGGATAGGATGGGTTGTTAGCAGGCACAAAAAGATAAATAGGAGTCCTCCTAGCTGGTTCTAATTCCTAAATCAATTGTATCCTAAGGCTTGACCGAAATAGTGGTACCAACATTTGTGAGCAAGTGTGATTCTAGACCTGGATGTGAATGATGTTGTATGTATGGAAGGTAGTCCAACAAAAAGGTCTATGTGAAGTCGGTGCAAAAGACTGTAAGTGTGGGGCATAAGTACTAATATGTGATCTTCTCGAACACCTGTGCGTGCGTGCAACAAGGCTCTCCTATTTGACTATCATATAATCCTCCTTCCATGTTTCTGAAGTTCTGGCTTCTTTATTGAATCAATCCAGGGCAGTTTTGAAGATCCCACCCACCCATGGTTGTTCTTGCCTATGCGATCCACTGAAATGAATCCATCCAATGTAGTAAGCGCTTCTAAAGTAAATACCAATGTCGACGCAAGCTCATTCGTCCAATCTCTAGGGTATTCTGGTAGTAATGAATTCATAGCGAGTTTCGATCCAACGATCCGACGATTGTCCATCATCCCATCGACCCATCCAAAAGCATGGCTGCTATTAATCAAGTAGGCCCCTAATATCCCATCACAATGGTCTAAGTGCAAGTAAGTGCCCAACTTCAGTATAGGCTGATAAATAGAATTCGACTGGTCATAATGCTGACCCAACCAAGCACAAACATATAATAAGACCCATCCAACAGGGCAGTTTCCACAGACGATATTTGAAGTGCTGTCAGTAGTTAATAAATCCGGCAGTTGCAACGCCAACGATTCCACCAACTGAGCAAACCTAAAGTAAATAAGGTATGGGGAGGATAGGTCAATAATCATTGTGGAACCCCTGCCTCGAAGTAAGAATATTTAAGCAAGTGTTGTATAACGCCTGTGCAACAATGCTCTAAGTTAAGCAGGTAACAGATCCGATGATCTTTATCTAAAGGTTCATGAATACGTACTGTATGCTAGGTGGTGTGAGTTGGTAGCAATAGATAATACTAAAGTCAATCATTCTGGGAAAAGGTAATACCATTGTTCAACCTAAGTGTTGTACCAAGTGAGCATATTAAAGCAAGTGCAATAGAAGCTTGTGCAAAGCTGTAAGCCCACCCATAAAACGGTGCTCTATTTATTTTAAGCCCGCACCTGTTTGTTTGGGGAATAAAAAAGGTTGGGTAAGTGAGATGGTAAATCAAGGTTGGTGAAGACAACACAACTTTGTTGGTTGCTATCACAAATGAAAGCAATGCTAGTACAAGTAGGTGTAATATGAATAATATAATGGACTGTCTTCCTGCTTTCCCAGGTCATCCCTTAATCAATCAATTCGGGAATGCGTTGAAGTTCATTCCGTAAGCAGTAACTTCTAAAAGCTGGCTGGGGTTGTGCGAGTGTTGTCTAAATGAAAGAAATTGTATCTGGATAATCTGTCCTTTAAGCAAGTGTTGAAGCCCGCTCCGCCTCGCCCGTTGTCCAACAACTCTATGTGAATGGGCCCATACTCTAAGTTCAACAGGTAAATTGAGTTGGTATAGAAAAGTAGGCTGCTTCTAAAGTGAATCCCAATGGTAAAAGTGCCTAATAAGCAAGCCTGTCCAACCAACCAATCACTAAGTTGGAGGCACAAAGTGAGCCAGTCTGTCAAGTTTGTCAAGTTCATATCAAAGGTGGTGATTGGTACAGGTAAAAGTACTGTTCATCGTGTAGAGATCTAAAGTTCCTTGCAAGGCTATAAGAATTAATCAATGGGTATCTGGCCTGGGTTCAACTTGGCCCGAAAAGATAAGATAGTGCCGTACCAACAATTCTTGCCTCCAACAAGTGTTAGTTTTTTAAAGACAAAGCTCTAAGTTCAAGTCTGTAAGTCAGTCTCTACAAGGGTGTCAAAGAGTAAAGATGGGGGTTGGGGCACTAACATTCACGCAGTAGGGGGACCTATCTAAAGGTCCTAGCAATGCTGGCTGTCTTCGTTCATCAATCGTGTTTGTTGCCTAGGTGAAGCCCCCCCGTCTCGAAAGAGAATAGTGCTATCCCCTTATTCATTTAGCAAGTGGTTGGTAAGGGGCGACTCTCAACTAAGTTTGGTATGGCAGTTCAAGTGAAGGGTGGTTAACACGAAAGGTGAGGCGTGTAACAAAAGTGAATCAGGTACTCGAAAAGAAAGTTTTGTCTTTTATGGCTGCCTGTTAATTTGACAAACCTCCTGAAATGCGATTTTAGATATATAATCCCCTAGGTTTTGTGGGTTCAGAGGGAGATCCTCCATCCAGGGTTTGAACTCGCATTTTGATTAAGCCAACTTTATCAATAAAATGTTTCTGGTGATTCCATCTATCGAATCAGGCGGGTGGCAAGATGAGGGCTTATACGGCATGTGATGTCAAACCCTCTACTCTTAGCCATCCATTTGAGTGTGCTTCTGCCTCACCTTCACCTTCCTTGGGGGTTGGTTCCAACCTTAGGTTCAAAAGTGTCTTTAAATAGCTGACGGTTAGTGAAATTCAAAGAGGGAGGGCATGCTATAACACTATGTCGGGAGAGCCAATCTGACCTGAAAAACAAGTTGGGTGCCTGGTTCCAGTCAATATACAAAAACCTTCTAAAACGCCTTTTTTCTAAATTGAAGCCTTGTGTTGATGGGGTCTGAGTATGATTCATAAATCGGGGTTGAAAACTCACATTTTTTTGTATAGATGAATCGATTCATTATTCATTGTCCCTCTACCTTTGGCCTGAGCGCCATCATCTAGAAGCCAAGGGGGCTACCTAAAGCTCTTGCTCGAGGTACTGGTCTCCTCTCTATGCATTCGTGAAAGGCTTTGTTTCAAATCGCAATCTACATAATTACATATATAATTTGATACTTGCTTGTTTGTATACGATATTATTCGAGATGTTTTAAATAACTAACTCCCTCCATACCTCTACGAGTCCCTTCTCCTTGTCTGTCGTTCCTCAATCCAAGAGGGCAGTTCCAATCCAATGATTAAACCACTGATCGGTCTAAAGCAAGTAGGTAGAAAAAAGGTAAGTGGTCTAGCCAGGCTAACATGTCTAGGTCTTCCAGTGGGTAGGTAGTTAGCATGAAGGTAAGGGGTAAGGATGAGGTAATTTGATCCCGTCCTGATACCAGTTTATAAGAGAAGGGGGTAGAAAATAGCTGCCCCTCCTAAGATTCATAAAATAAGTGTGAGCATGCATCTCCTAGCAATCATGAAAGCATCTCCCAACAATGTAGTAGTCAAAAGCTCATCCAAATAAGGCTCTTTGCTTGACCCATCCATCCAGCCATGTCTCATAAGTTGTGTCTATAAAGAATAACTACTAGCAGTTCAATGATCTAAGCTAAAGGTTTCTAGCTTTAATGAATCAATCATCCAATAGGGTAGTTCCTCCAATGATCCAACCCACTGATAAGTATTCTTGGCTTCAACAATTGGTAATAAGGGCAACCCTCCACTCCATGTCTTAGGGTGAGAAGGAGGGACAGGGTTTGGTTCTAATTCCTGCCTTGTATGGACTCCTCAGAACAATAGAATAGTTAATAGTGGTACCTAGAAGATAATATGTAATCCCTGTAGAATTTTTCTATAGATCAGCTACCTCTGATACCATTTAGAATTTCCCACTGTAGATCAACAGATTTTGCAATATACTAAAGCAAAATACTAGATGTACTTCTACAACAAAATTGCGGAAGCTTAATCGATTATGAGCAAGATCAAATAGAACACATATAATTGAGAATGAGAAAGCAATCACACATGAACACAGAAGAATACTTTGGGGAAAGCCTCAGCTAAAAACCCCGATCTCTGTATTATCATACAAGTGGAAATATGTCCGGATTACACAAAGCATTAGCTCACAAGCTATCCTGCGCTCAGTACAATCCCTCTGCTGCTTATAGACAGTCAAAGGCTTCTCATAAACCTTCTCCTCTGCCCTCCAAGCCTCCTATTTCCTTGCGCAGTTTCTCTTGGGGTCCAATGCTGCCACCTGTGTGAATTCACCTCTCACACTGCTCACTCAACTCAGAAGTAATTGCGAATCCCGAAGGAGATAATTCCTTCTGCATGGATGAGTTTCCTTTATAGGAAAAATCTTCCAACTGATAGTACACTGTCCCTTCCTCTGATCTCAACTGGGTCTCTGACTGAACTGACATGCATGAGTTATTTATGAGAGAATATTCAGTTATCTGAAGTTGCAACAATTACATGCATGCATGCATTAACTAACTGAATTCCACAATTAGTTCAACAAACTATTTGAACTATAATCTAACTGGACTTAACTCAGATACTGAGCTAACTATTACAACTCAAAGTACAACTCATCCTGATCTCCTTTAATCAAGGGATAACTTCTCATCAATGGAGAAACTGTTGCATGTCTTCACATAGACTTCATGTTTGATTTCCTACAACTACTTAACTCAAGATGAATTAATTAATTATTTTACAAACAACTGCTAAGATCAAATTCGAATTTTAATTCTCAATTTTAGTTTAGGGACTAACTGAAATTGGAATGTATCCTAAAATGCTATTTATAGCAATGCCATTTTTAGCATTTCTATTTTATCATTCTTTGTTGCTATATCCAACACTGGTACCTCAAATGCTATTTATAGCAATGCCATTGATAACATTTCTTGTTGCCATTTTCAACACTAGAATAATTAATAAGGCCAAGGTAAGGATAAAAATTTCTTGGGAGCAATGGAGTCATTATTCATTCCAAAATGTATTTCTCTGAAAGCCCTTCTCAACAAGAGAAGGTCTAGTGAGTAACCAAGTGATACATGAAAGTGATATAGGGAGAACAGGTGTAGTTCTTGGGTAACTAGTTCTGTGGAACCAAGGTAGGACTCTTGTACAAAGGTGTTCATAGCTTCAGAATGGGTTGGACATAACTCCGTAGGTTGTTGTGTGGGGTAAATAGATAGTAAGTGAAAGGGTTTATAGCATGCATGCCTCCCCTACGTGTTCCTGGCTTCATCAACAAGAGGTTGGGCATAACTCCATCTCCTAGGATGAAGGGAGAAAGGTAATGGATTCTCATAGTGCCGTACTCTATTGATATTCCCTCCTGGCTTCAAAAAAGGTTGGTCATACTCTGTCCATGCTCCTAGGATGACGGGAGAAAGAGGTAAGGGTAAGAAGGTTGGTTTAATGCCACCATCCATACTATACTTCTCTTCTTGGTGGACTGAATGGGTTGGACAACCCTCCATGTCCTAGGGTGAAGGCAGTAGTAATAGAAGTGTAAGGCGATCATCCATCCCATCCACTCGGTGCTTCTTCTAAGATAAAGTCATGGGTTGGGCATAACTTCCTCCCTCGACTAGGATTCTGGCATAAGGAAGGGTAAGGAAAATGCCTTTCTAATCTGAGACATATGGCAGACAATGAGTGACGGTTCAAGGTAAGGGATCAAACTCATTCCATCCGGTGCTTCTAAGGGAAGGGGATAATAGCATTCCTCCTAACTAAGTGCATTCATATAGATGTCATACCTTCTAAGATTCCTAAAGGCAAGTGTGAGAAATTTCCTAGCAGTGCTGGCTGTTTTTATTCATCAATCATATCTAGGTGGGGTTCTCGACCTTACAATAGAAGTGCTGATCTGATACTGTTTGGTTGAAGCAATAGGTTGGCACCCCATCTCTCCCCTACCCTAGGGTGAAGGCAATAAGAAAGGGAGGTTCAGGGTAAAATTGTTCAATCTCACCCGGAAAGGGATAGTACCTATGCACTAAGTGCGATTCATGAATCAAGTGGTCTAGGGAAAATCGGTAGAGGTCTTCAGGTGGGTGAGGTAGTGTGTAAAGGAAAGGCAGTAAGAAAGGGGAAAGAGAAAAGGGGAAGGTGCGAGGAGTGGAGCCAAGAATACCAAAGTAAAGATTATTGTTCAGAGACAAATCTAACATGCGGTGAGGCTTATTCCTTCCTTCAAATAAGGCCAGAGGAAGGCAACAGTGATAGGCTAGAGCGTATGAGGTGCGAAGCAAAGTAAATTGGGCACCCAGCAAGTTCGGTATGTTGGAGTTGGTTCTGGTCGATCCGAAAAACCTTATAAGATGCATGTTTGAATAAAGCAAACCTTTGCTTGTAGAGGTTCTGAGTCATATTAATCCACCGGGGTTGAAAACTCTATTTTTTTATGGGGGAATCAAGGTACAGTCATGTTCCCTTCAGCTTTGGCCTGTGCGCTTGAATTCAAAAGTAAAGGGTTCAAGTAGGCATCCGGTTCGTCTCTCTGGCAATTTTAGAAACCTTCTAATTCAATGTGTGTTTTCCTCTCCCTTATGGTTGTTAAGCCTTACGGCACCTCTCCTGTTAGTCGAGCGGCCTTACGTACACTTCTCAATGAGATGTAGTTTCTCTACCTGTGGTAACGGAAGCAAAGATAGGAACACAAGCACCACCAGCGGCAGTCTTGAACGATTATTCAGTAGTCGCTCTATATTATATATGTCATTATGGTTTTGAATTCATTCATCGATGTATGAATTGATTGAGAGGGTTGATCAGGACCTCTCACCCAAGCTAGGGAAGAATAATCAACTTAGGACCAATCACCCTTGTGCTATTTGTTGTACCTATGGTCACTACACTCATCACTGCCCACACTGTCCTGAATTTCGAGAAGCAGCTGCCAAAACTAACGCTAACCCCACGCAAGGGCAAGGTGGCACTCAATCTAGTAACCCTCCTACCTATTAGTGCCAAATCCTTTCCCACCATAAGGGTTAGTAGCTACCCATTAGGCAACTCCACCTTCCAATTCAACTTTTAGTTTTTCACCACCTAGAGATCCTTCCTCTCCTTTTAGTCAAGCCATGCTTACGCACCCTCACCCATATGAATGAGTGAGTGACTTCGTCCCTTTGTTCGGTTCCAGATTCATATGCATATAAACACCCAGGTGGAAAGGCACTACCCACAGCTGAGGAATTTCAGATCCTCCTATAGTCACAAATCGAGATGGTTATGTATTTCTATTTGTATCTGGATCTAGATCAATGGGTTCGAAGTATGGTCGAACTAGAAGACTAAACGCGGGGTTTTAGGGATTGAAATGCTTTATAAGCGATGATGTGGGGTATGAGTCAACAGGGGCTCCTAGCTTTGTTTCCACAATCGCTGAATCAACTGCTAATCTTGTAATTGGTACTACTTTAACTCATATCACTCGGGTGGGTAAACAGGTTCATTCGCTAGCTCTGGATCAATTGCATTTGGCTCTTTATACTTAGGAACTTGGTTTGGGACTGGAATAGGATTCGCTATTCAATCTCCATCTCTACCTGGGAGCTCTCTAGCTTCCACCATTTCCCCTGCTTGGGGCTATGCCTTTCCTATTGCCTATACCTTCGCCAATGGGTAAACTGATGCTACTTAATGATGTTGGTCGATCAATGGGTTCAATTGCCGGGACTGGCTTTGTGATGGGTGATGCCAGTGGTTATGGGCGGTAAACTGCGACTACGAGCTATTCATCGTTTGCTTCTGGAACCAGATAATCTTCAATTGGTCATTGACTGATCCTGCGTGAGGTGATTGCTTTAACCTTCTTTGTTACTGCAGGGAAGACGAGGTCAAGTTTGTTGGGGCTCCCTTGATCGAAAGGGAGGGGATCTAGTGACAATAACTCAATATAGTGCAAGTGAAGTTTTTTCTTCTCCACAGTGGATAGAGTATAGAGTCCTAATCGATGAATACCCACCCTTCGCACTCCATTTTCAATATTGCCCATCACAAATTCTAATTGATAACCAAGTTTCTAGTTGAAATTAGCCCAATAGTTTCTAGTTCCGAGCTCTGGCCCCCCGTACTATCTATTTCCAGCCTTCCCTCGCCCCGAACCAATCAACAGAGAGATAGAGGTACTCATTAGCTAATTAGGGAATACAAAAATAAAGGGAGAGGGTCCAAACTCTTATTGACCAAGACCAGCATGATTGGACCTAGCTTGGTCATTACTCATTCATTACCCTGTCTCATCGAATAAAGCAATGGGTTATTGATTGGTTCCAGAACAGCAATGTACTGGGTACCCAGTTAGTCCTTAGGTACCCATTAGGGGGAAGGGGTTCTACACAACAAGGTGGGTTAGTGGGAATATAGATGCAACTAAGATAGATTCTTTTACCAGTGAGGCGGGGAGGCCCCGACCAATGTTGCACGAAGCGGGAGCGTTTTTTGGAAGCGGGGATGCCGAAGCATCATTTTCCAAAAATCTAGGAAGCGAAGCGTCCGCGGAAGCGTCTGCTATATATATATATTTTTATATTTTTTTGCATTTATACTCAAAACAAACATCCCAAATACCAAATTAATTGTAGAAGACATGAAAACATGCGTATTTTTGCATAAATCAAGATAGATATAATATCCATTGTACATTAATGATTAACTATTCGAGCACCAACCATTTAGATGCATCAACCATCTAGAATCTAGATTCTTCTCCTCTTGTCTAGCCTTTGCCTCTACCTCGATTGTCTAGGGATATTAGTCAACATTTCCCAATTTTGATCAAACTACCTAATTCAAGACTTAAGTTATGGTGGAAAAAGCTTAACATGCTTGGTCGATGATTTTGACTTGATTGATAGGTAATTTTTTGCTAAGGGCGTGACAAAGGAGTTCAACAATTAACACCACCAACACTAGTGTACATATAGGGCTTGGTGCTCTTGATTAAATGCTAATCACATACTTTCATACTTGATATAATCTAATGAAATGCCACAATCCCATTGATCCTGAATTCCTGAAAACAGTTAAGTCTGGTGAATTTTGAATAGAATATGAAATTCTATTTTCTCCATATGAAGTCTAATGAGGCTGGAACCACTCTCAAACATCCTGAGTCATTTCATGGTAATGTTAAGAATTTAAGTAAAAGGATGAAATATTTTTCATTTTCATCCTTTTACTTTAAGAATTTAACATTACCATGAGGGAGCTTCTGCTATATTTATATATTTTTTTTGCCTTCATTCGTCACCCTAACCCAAGGTGGACCCACCCCAACAAGCAAACTCACCTAAAATTTAAAAAAAATTGAAAAAAAAAACGATTTTCTAAACGCTTTTATGGAAGCTTTTCTGGAAGCGTACGGAAGCGTTCGGGAAGCGTCCAGGAAGCGTATGCTTCCTCCTCCGAAGCGCCATGCTTCCGACACCCGAAGCGCCGTACGAAGCGTGCTTCGGCGCTTCGGAAGCGACGCTTCCGTACAACGCTTCCAAATTTCCAGGAAGCGTCTAAAAATGCCGAAGCGGCGCTTCCGAATTCGGAAGCGCCGCTTCCGGCCAAGCTTCCTAGGCGCTTCTGTACGGGACGCGCTTCGGGGCTTGGAACCGGGGGGGGGGGGCGCTTCGTGCAACACTGCTTCACCCACATGCTTGTTTTCCCATTTTCGGAATCCTGCACTCACTGTTTGCATGCATGATCATTCACTCTTGTTTGCACTTAGCTTCGCCATTCATTTAGACTTCTCATGTTTTCAGTCTCTCATCGGCGGGTCTGAGCTGCCTTGGCCTAAACCTTGCCTTGCCCGGCTAGCAAATACGCATTTCTGGAAGTGAAGGCTCTGCCTTCCCTTTAGAAACTTCGCAAATCTGGCCCAACACTAGCCTCCAGGTTTGCATTGTGCAATTCTGGGAGGCAATGCCTCGTTGGCCCCAGCGATTGCGCAATGCAGTTTGTTGGTTTGCACGTCATTGCTGACTAAAACTGCGCATTTCATAGTTTCAGTCCTCAGCAGGCTAGGTTAGACTATGCTTTGCGTACTTCCAGTAGTCAGTCAACCTCTTAATAGCCCGGACTGTGCCTTGCACAGTTTTGGTAATCAGTCTCCCAACTTCTTGGTGAAAATTACACAATATTCACAGTCAGTCACACAAGTATGTTGCATGTCAGTCCTCCATTTTGTTTTGGTTTTCAACTGACAGATTGCTTTCCATGAGTGTTGCTATGTTTCTAGGTATCACAGGTGTTCATCTGTCTCTCAGCAATACAGGTTCAATGGCCTCCCAGAGAGTAGGGTCAAAGTACACCTTTGAGAGCACAACTGGAGATGTAGTTGAGCGAGTGTCTATGAAATAGCTTATCTATGAAGATACCAAGCTGTTCATAGACAAGGATATCAAGATGAAATGGCAACGACATCGCAGAGAGCAACACCATCAGCATCAACAGAGGGTAGCAGACCTACCCATGACCAAGGTAGGAGGAAGGTTGTTGACAACGCAGAGGCAGATCATAGCTACAAGTTCAAAGCAGATCCACTGATGAGAGTAGCTTTGGAGATTGAGGCTAAGAGGCGACAACGCGACAAGAGGATTGCGCAAAGGCAAAGAGAGAAATAGATGATGGAGGAAACAAAGGAGTTGCAGGAGTTGAAGCGACAACTTAGGGAAGAATAGGAGTTGCATAGAGGAGAGAAGGAAGCGCATCAGGAAAAAGTACAGAAAGAGGTGCAACATACACAGATTGATGAAACTGCGCCCATACAGGTTATAGACCCATCCCAGCAGCTGGCACGCAGCGGACAGGGTGAGCAGTGTTGTCGATCACATGCACGGGGTGTTCAGGAGCATGGATGTCATTGTGCGCACGCATGCGATCCCATCCATTGGCACACTCACCAAGGTGAAGACAAAGAACCAAGTCTAATAGGAGCTGGACATGTATTTCGACTAGTTGATGCGCATAGCCACCAACACAGACTTGAAGATCAACGCAACCACTATGCATCAATATGTTGCTAGTCCGGATGCACTCAAGGCTATGATGCGGATATTATCAGACGAGTTGGACAAAGGAGCCAAATCAATGTACCCGGATGCAACGGAGGCAAGATTTTGCTTCCAGAAGGATGTCACCATAGAGTATATGGACACCATCATAGACTACCAAGCTTGGCATCGGTTCGCCATCGTTGATCATCGCGAGGATGTCGAAGAGTTGGTCTTCCCACCAACTATTCGAGTCTTAGTGATGTTTTGCATGACTTACTGTTAGCAATAAAATGACTAAATTGCTCTAAACTGTAAATAAGACACCAGATAGAATTTTGAATGTAATATCTATATATATATATATATATTTGATACAAATTGAATGATGATTTACAAGGCTGAGGCGAATCTCCTTAAATAGGAGTTGACTGGCCATGCTTGATTAGAGAGACATGTCCTTTGGGACTGATGTCTCTTCATTTAACTAATTATTTGCTAATTAACTGATTATAATTAATAATTTATTTATTTGAATAATTCTTTAATATTTTAATATTGATTTAATTTGTTATTATTTTTAAGTTCATAACATCGCCTTCCCCTTAAGATGCTTTGTCCTCAAAGCATAGGTAGGCCTGGATGTTGATGCACGAAACGCTCTGATTCCTAGGATGAATCTTCGTCTGTTAACCTCTTCCACTTGATGAGGTATTTCTTAATTGTCTTAGATCATAAAACTTTTTGTTGGGTAGCAAGTACACCCTCAGGTTCAAGGATTATTCTTCCTTCTTCATCGGTCTTTGGTATTTCTGTCTGTGCTGTTTGATTTTTCCCTAATACTTTTTTGAGACTTGATACGTGAAGGTATTATGGATTCGGCAATTGTCTGGTAATTTTAACCCATAAGCTACACTACTTATCTTCTTAATTATTTGGTATGGTCCATAATATTTAGGTGACAATTTATTCTTCCCTTGTTGTTTTAGTGATAGTTGCTTATAAGGTTGGAGTCTAACAAAGACCCATTCTCCCTCCTCGAACTCTCTTTCAGAACGGTGTTGGTTGAGTTGTTGCTTCATTCTATTACGGGCCTTGGTTAGATTTTCTTTTAGCAAGTTGATGATTCCTTGACTTTCTCCTAAGTGGTCTTTAACAGCTAGTACCCTAGAATCAAGGAATGCAAAGTATTTCCACTTGGGTGGTTCGTAACCATATAGGGCTTGGAAGCGTGTCATCTTAGCTGACATGTGGTATGCGGTATTATACCACCATTCGGCCAGGTGTAGTCACTGTGTCCATCTGTTTTGTTTCTCTGTAACGAAACAACGAAGATATGTTTCTAGGCATTTATTAACGATTTCGGTTTGCCCATAAGTTTGGGGGTGATAGGCTGAACTCATATTAAGTGATATTCCTGCTTGATGGTAGAAATCCTTCCAAAATTTCCCTTTAAACCTTACATCTCTATCGCTGACTATGACCTTAGGGAACCCGTGTAGTTTGTAAATGTTTTTACAAAACACATCAGCAATTTGTTTGGTTGTGTCAGTCTTTTTAATAGCCATAAAGTGGGTGTATTGAGTGAGCCTGTCGACTACTACAAATATTTTATTCTTCCCGTCAGATGTAGGTAGTCCTTCAACAAAATCCATCAAAATCTCTTCCCACTTCTCATTTGGAATGTGTAGTGGATGTGGCAACCCTGGAGTTGGAACATTTTCGCTCTTGTTTCTTTGACAAATATCACATTCTAAAACATATTTCTGAATTTCCTTGCTCATACCCTTCCAATAGAATGATTGCCGGACATTGTAGTAAGTTTTGTAGAATCCGACATGTCCAACTGCTGGTGAAAACTGAGACTCCTTTAGTATTTTTACCTTAAGTTTGGATGCAGGTGTTAGATAAATTCTCCCCTTGTACCATAAGATGTCATTTTTCTACTCGAAGTTGGTATATTGACTAATATTGTTGATCATGGAGTCACAATCCTTATCCTTGGCATATTCGGCTCGTATTTCGTTCGGCCATTCCAGAACTACTATCATGGTGGCACATGTTGTGTGATCATTATCCTTATGTGAGAGTGCATCAACTATGACATTCTCCTTTCCCTTCTTGTGTAATATTTCTAAATCGAAAGCTGACAACTTCTCCATCCACTTCTGTTGTTCTGTTGATAACGCCTTTTGCTGAAGTAAGTATTGAAGACTATTGTGGTTGGTTTGGATTGAGAATTTACTTCCAAGCAAATACTGGCGCCATTTCGTCAAAGCATGTATGATGGAGAGCATCTCCTTTTCGTATGTTGATTTTAAGCCTTCTCGTTTGTTAAGTTTCCTGCTCTCAAATGCTATAGGGTGGTTATCTTGCATCAGTACAACTCCAATTCCGAACCTAGAAGCATCACATTCAACCATGAACGGTTTGGAGAAATCAGGAGTTGCTAGTATTGGTGTAGTTGACATTACATCCTTTAATTTCTCAAAACACTTGTGTGTTTGGTCATCCCATTTAAAAGCATTTTTCTTTAACAAATTCGTCAGGGGTGCTATCAGGTGTGCGTAGTTTTTTATAAATCTTCTGTAATACCCTGTTAAACCCAAAAATCCCTTTAGCTTAGATATGTTTTTGGGTTTCAGCCACTCTCTGATTGCCTTGATTTTGTTGGGATCCACTTGGACTCCTTCCCTTGATGTTATATGACCTAGGTATTCAACTTCCTTTTGCCCAAACGTACATTTTGATAGCTTGGCGTAAAACTGGTTCTTTTCCAAAACCGACAACACTTCTTCTAGATGTTTGAGATGTTCCTTCCACGTCTTACTGTACACTAAAATATCATCGAAGAAAACTAATACGAACTTCCTAAGGTAAGGATGAAAGAGCTCATTCACGGTGGCTTGGAAGGTGGCTGGTGCATTTGTTAATCCAAATGGCATGACCTTGAACTCGTAATGCCCTTCATGAGTCCTGAATGCTGTCTTTTCGATGTATTCTAACCTTACTCGTATTTGGTAGTAACCCGATCTTAGATCTAACTTGGAAAAATATTATGGATTGTGTAACTCACCTAACATTTCATGAATGAATGGAATCGGAAACTTATGCTTAATAGTGATTTTATTTAAGCCTCTGTAATCTATACATAATCGGAAAGATCCGTCCTTCTTCCTGACCAATACTACGGGTGCAGCGTATGGACTTCTACTCTTCGTAATGATTCCATGCTTCAGCAGGTCTTGAATTAAGCGCTCTATTTCTGTCTTGTGGTGATGGGGAAAACGGTATGGCTTGACATTAATTGGAGTTGAATTGGTTTTGACTTCGATAATGTGTTCAATTTTCCTTTCTGGGGGTAACTTCATTGGTAGATCTTGGAAAACCTTCTCGTATCTTTGGATCAAGGATGAAATCTCTGGTGTTTGATGAGTCCCTTCTGTTGATAATAATTCCAAGTACTGACATTGCACAACAAATGCTGGTGCCCCCTTGCGAATAAGCTTCTTCATTTGTTGAGCAGAGATGACTTGTGTTGGTGGTGCCTGAAAACCGAACAATTGATATTTTTGTCCATCCCATTTGAATTTAATGAATTGTTTTATGTGATTTGTTGAATAAGTGCCTAGTGTTCTCAACCATTGTACACCTAAAACAACATCTACTCCTCCTAGGGGAACCATATAAAAACTGGACTCTATTGCATAGTCGCTTAATTGCAACTTAACTTTATGGCACTTGCCAACTCCATCTATTTGTTTTCTATTTGCTACCATAACTTTTAAGTCTGCTACTGGGTAACAAAGATGTTCAATCTTTTTGGAACATTGACATCTACAAAGTTGTGCGTACTTCCTGAGTCCACCATCACAATAATGCTTTGCTTCTTGATGTAACCTTTAAGCTTCAGTGTTTGTAGTTGAGCTATCCCTGTGATGGCTGCTATGGAAATTTGTGCCATCTCGTCTTCTGATTCTGGACTAGGGTTTTCATTTTCTTCATTTTCCTCTTCGTCGGAGCTATCTTCTGAGGATTCCTCTTCTTGCTTAGCTTCATAATTGTTCAATTTTTGTGTTGCGCATTTGTGTCCTGGATGATACTTGTCTCCGCACTTCCACCATTTTGCCATCTTTTTCTCTTTTGACATTAATTTGTTGTTTTCCTTCACTTCGTAAGGGTGGTGGAACATGCTTATTAGTATTCTCTAATGCGGTTTTACTTGCCTTTCCTTTGAATTGGCTGTTAGTCATGTTGTTAGTAACATATAGTGTTTTGTGCAGTTTATATTTTTGCTCAATAATTATGGCTGCATGTCTGGCCTCCTCAATAGTTTTAGTTTTATTCAATTTTAATTCTTCGCGGATATAATCTTTAAAGCCACGACGGTACATCTTTAGCAGCTCCTCATCTGAAAATCCTCTCTGACTTACTGCTAATACTTCCCACTCGTGAGTGTATTCACTCACTAATCCTTTTTGCTTTAGGTGAACAAATCTCTCATAGACATCATCTTCCTCTTCGTCATGAAACCTTTTTAATAGAGCGCTTTTAAGGTTTTGCCAATTGAATGATCAACCTGTGCATTTAGATGACCACCACAAAAACCAATCGTATGCTTTTGCTTCTAAGTAAGTAGACGTAGTGACGACTTTTTCCTGTTCACCGAGCGGAGGGTTTGCCAAAAAAATTGTATCCATCTTATTTACCCATATTACAACGCCCTTAAAGTTTTTTCCATCATACTTAGGTAATTCATTTTTGATTTTAAGATGGTTTTTTCCGGGAGAATGCGTATAATATTGGCTTTCTTCAAAGTGAATTTGGGGTATTTGTTGCTTCTCATGTCTCATGAAGCCCTGCCCTAGGGAAGTCTCCCCTTCTGGAGTCTTGGGGCTTTGTGTATCTGAAGGTGGATCGATCTCTCTGGGGTGTCGGTTCATCATGCTTTTTATGAAGGAAATCTCGTCAACCATCTGGTCTTGCTTACTAACTGACTTTTCGATGTTATCCATGCATTTGCATAGCTTACTGATGTCTTCTTGGATCTTCTTCATAATGTCATTGTTGTCGTTCGTCATTTTCTTCAAATTTTTTTTTGAAGACCCAATTTTTTTTTTTTTGTTAATCAAAAGATATTATTAAATTAATATTTTTTTATTAATTAATTAAAAAATATTATTTTAATTAATTAATATTACTTACATATATGTAGTTTTTTTATTATATAGTTTTAGTTCTATATAACTTAATTAAATATGTGTAATGTTATATCCTGAAGTGTGTGTAATAATTTATTTAATTAACACGAATGGACAGTTCTAAACCGTCATATTTGACCGTTGACCTTCGAGCGGATAACATCGCTTAGCTCACCTTAATGGAAAGATCATGGATATCACTGCAGAGCCCACCCTAAGGGAACTGCAGGTCACCCAATGGAAAAAAAACGACGGATTTACCCGGTCACCGCAAATGAAGAAACGACGCAGGCTTCAGTGTATCATCGTAGATTCACTCGCAATGTAAGAGCCCACCCCTATGGAAAACGACGCAGGTCACCCAATGGAAAAGACATAGACTTTATCGATGTACCCTCCGCAGTCTTCCGCTGATGGTTCAGCGTATCACCTAGCGTATTACTCCAGGTAGAATACGCTCAACCCACACGCACTGCTGTTTTATGGAAAACCCGTGGGGCCTGATGGCTAGCAGAACTTGTGGGTGTCACCAATCTGAAGCTGGCTTTGATACCACTGTTAGCAATAAAATGACTAAATTGCTGTAAACTGTAAACAAGACACCAGATAGAATTCTGAATGTAATATATATATATATATATATATATATATATATATATAATATATATATGATATACAAATTGAATGATGATTTACAAGGCTGAGGCAGTGCTCCTTAAATAGGAGTTGACTGGCCATGCCTGATCAGAGAGACATGTCCTTTGGGACTGATGTCTCTTCATTTAACTAATTATTTTCTAATTAACTGATTATAATTAATAATTTATTTATTTAAATAATTATTTAATATTTTAATATTTATTTAATTTGTTATGATTTTTAAGTTCATAACATTTACTCAAGCCTATTTTGTCTCACATGGGTACATGTGCAGATTGTAATGTAACATGTTGTAAAAGTGAAAGACCAAGTGTCGATAGTCGAATCTAATAGTCATGTAGTAGTTGAAGAATCATGAGGGTAGGTGAAGAGTAATAAAGGGGAATGTCAAAGGTCACCCCACCCTTTGCTATTTATAGAACATCATAACTCATTGTACAGGCTTTTGGGAGCCAAGCTTCCTATAGTAGTATCTTAGAGAAAGCTTGGAGTGTATTGTACGAGGCTTGGCTTCTCCACAGTGCAGAGTTAGTACATCTGTTTGGAGGAGCAGGCGACAGTGACTGTAACATTCCATTGTCGGGACTAGTAGTTGGACATGGTTGTATGTATGATTGGAACTTTCACTTTCTTAATATAATTGAGCGAACACGTTTCATGCATATATTGTTATTGCATTTCAACTATCTTGGTTACTCTAACGATATATGTAACTGTTTGCTTATGCATGTATGTATGGACTTTTCTATATATGTTTGTATGAATCTTATTGAGATGTACTGTTTGTTTAACCATCACTTTGGATCGTTGGTTAACCTGCATTCCAACTTGTGATGTATCTTTGCTCATGTGTTCCCTTTTAAGCTGCATGTTTCCTCAGGTTTCTAAAGGGCGCACTCATTCCCCATTCCGTGTTAGAACTCTTCATGCACCTTCCTTGGCTTGCTGCGCTGGTCACACCCTTGCTACCAACAAGGACATCCTACTTACCTCTGCGCGCAACCGCAGTCAAGGCACCGTACGACCCACTGCTGGGACTCCTACACCAAATGGTTTGTGGTCTAGTTGGGACTTCTTACCGGTGATATCCTCTGACATGTTGGCGGGTTCGGCACCGTCAACGCTGAGATAGAACTGGCCTCAAGATTCTGCTACAAGGCTGCCCTGGCCCTCCACCAAAATTGAATTGCACTGCCACTGATAAGATCTCCTGTGAATTCTAGATGAATTCACCAAGGGGAGATGAGTGCTTGCCCAATCTCTCTAAATCACCTGAGGGTTTCTGTCCTGAGGCTACTGCTGAAATAGATAACCGGGTTCTCAAACCTCTCCACAAGAAGAAAATACAAATCCAAGATGTTTCCAATTGATGTCCTCCTCCTCTTTTATAGATTTGATGGACAGATCTCCAAGCCTCTAGAAGCATCTTATTTTATTATTTTATTATTATTCTAGAAGCTCCTCCATTGACTTTATCCTAAGTGACCTTTTGATTTTATTTTATTTCATTTCAGTCACTTTTGGCCTATTTCCTCCAATTAATTATTTTTCCTTAATTAAATGACTAATTAAAGTCATTTTTAATAATGGAAAATGGTAAATCTCCCACCATACTCTCTTCGACCACTGGAAGTCACTCTTCAACATCCCATCTTGTTGATCTTCTCATTCCGGTTCCAATGAGCTATTACATTGAGGTGTTCCATCAATTAATCTCCCTGGAATGCCACCTCGAGCATAATTAATTAAGTTGGGCACCATAATAATGCTAATTTTTGAAAGTTGTCAGAATGCGATGGAAAGAAAGGCAAATTGTGCGGATGATGAAATATGCCAAGCGAATGCCATCAGATCCCATAAAACTCCCCAAAACTCCATTAGAACCCCTAATGACATAAACCTGCTCCATTGACTTGGCCATCCCCTGCCCTGGAAATCCACCGTGGTTGTACGATGGAGGAAAATAAAAATGGAGACATTGCACACTAGGACTCACCTAAGACTCTACCATCAAACCGCACTCTAGCTTTGGGGTATATCTAGGAGAAAAACTCAACTGATTATAAGTGTTGAAAAACACAAATAATGCATTGAGGAAAAAAAATTCCCTAGAGTGATAACTTACTATTAAAATCCTAACCTACATAGGCCTGTTACATGACTCTTTTTCATTATTCTAGAATCATTTTTACATAATCCCCGTAGGGATGCAGAATTTGGAATACAAAACTGATGAAGTCTGGAATTCTGGTATTCTGACATGATCGGATGATGATGGAATGCTCTGAAATGTACTTTGGGCATGGAGTCTTTGACATATCTTCAAATGCAATTTGAGTGGTTAACACTTGTCAAGCACCTGAACATCATGTGATGTTTCCTACATTATTATTTCTAATGTTTCTTTTTTATCATCATTTTTAATGAAATTTTGACTTCTAGTTTTGGTTTTAAGCTTTTACATTTTTGATCAATTTAAGTGAATGGATGGAGATAGTGAAGTGCATGTAGAGATGTGGATGTCGATTGTCTATTTTAAGCTTTATAGAACTCCCAGGAATTGGAAATTATTTGTATGTACGTTGCAAGTTTTTCTTCGTTTACAAGCTTTTTAATCTGCAAACAAGAACGTGAAATATGGGACATGAAATGCTATATATGGTAGAAATATAGGAAATTTACTCTTCTCAGTTCTTTATGTTTGGTAGCTTTGATAGACTGAAATATTGCAAACTGATTGTTATTGTTAACATCTTCTTACAGCTAAACATGCAAGAGGGTTTAGAAGGAAATCCTACGGGGGAGAAAATGAAGATGTTCTCTCGAGTCCTTGCTCTTATAACAGTTCCTATAACAATGAATTTTCCAAAGGTATTTTAGATTTAGTATTTGTCTACCAGATTTTTTTTTTTGGTTTATAGCCATTTGAAATTAAAAGCTACACAATAGATGAAAGTAAACATCTGTTATGCAGACTGAGTTTTCAGAGAATTGGAGTGTCTTTCCTGAGGCATCCTAACTAAGTCCATAAAATATCAACTGGTTTTGCATTCTGTTTAACATGTGTTTTCACGGCAGATAGAGCAAGGGATATTATAATTTCTAACCCACACTCTAGTAGAAGTTAGAACTATCTTTTATTTTTTAGTTTTCGGCATCCTCAAATCTTGACTTGCAACATCATGGTATTGCATATGGTGGTTGATTAGTCTGTCTGTGTCTCAGTTTAATCTTGTAAACATAGTCACCTTGGTGACTGGTATTAAATAGTATAGACCAATATATATAGTACTTATTAGGAGACGCTGTAGTATTTCCCTGCTTATTACTCCCTTAAATACTTATGGGTGTTGTATTTCCTCAAACAGTGTGCTTATATTGAAATAAAAAACAAAGAGTATTATATTTTCCAATTGTAGTACTGAACGAGTGACATGCATGTTGCTCAATGACATTATTCTACTTGTTTAGTATGAATTTTGTTTTTATTGGTGATGTAACTTGTGTATAATGTTAATATATCGTAAATGTATATATAAATTAATGTATGAAAAAATTAGGTCACACATATATCTTATATTAATTTATGTCATATAATATATATTATAAATAAGATTAATGATTTATATATACTTTAATTACGAACATTTTTATTGCATATATATATATATATATATATATATATATATATATATATATATATATATGCAATAAAAATGTTCGTAATAAAGTATATATAAATCATTAATCTTATTTATAATATATATTATATGACATAAATTAATATAAGATATATGTGTGTGTGTTTCTTTGTCTTTTTTTCCCATGAGAAATATATTTTATTCCATATGAGGAATATACATGTTTCAGGGACTACTTAGAGTCAATAGCAAGGCTGGAAGTCATTACAACGAAGCTCATCATGTCACTTGCAGGAATTGAACCTGGGGGGAGGATAATGATCATTCCTCCCAACCACCTAAGATATATCCAATTGTCTCTCTCTCTCTCTATATATCTCTATCTATTCTCTCTATATATATATATATATATATATATGTATATTCAAGTTAATATATCACGGTGGAAATTGCTTGATCACTTCCCCTCATTCCAAGGATGGTATTCAAAGTAAATCCAAAATTCTTTAGGACATAGGGCTAGGTCAACATCTCATGAATATATCATTTATAACTCATTAATGCATGATTCACTAAGGGTGAACATGTTACAAAGTGGATTTGAACCTGGGTGGGGAGGGTAACAATTTTCCAAACAACCACTCGAGCTACCCTAAATAGAATTTCTATTTTTGTTTAGCTATCATACATTGGGGAAAACCCGCGAGCACTTCCCCTCATTTTAAGGACAAACCATGTGATTTTGATATTAACTTTGTTTCCTTTCATGGTTACGCTGAAAGTGTTTACACCATGCTTGGGGCACTTCATGAGATATGTGGTGTATCTTTCGTCCTTGTATAGTCCAACATGGATTGGCATATGAGCGATAGTCCTTGATTGATTTGCATAGTTGAGATAACTTGCTTAGGGGGATGCTTTACCTCATATGGTCACTAGTTTAGTGTTCTTCCCTTAGACATGTTCTCTTATTTTGGTGGATGCCCTGCATTAGGGCTCATGAATGACCCACTTGTTTGGAGAATGCCCTACATGAGATGAGTGTTGCACAACTTAGATGTGGGCATTAGGCCCTAGCTGGTGGGTGGCAATTTGGATTCTTGTTTGAAGGGTTGGATATTATGGAAGCTGAGCACATAAAGAAACCAATGAAAATCAAAAGAGTTCTTTGTATTAAGTGAATAGTGAGAAAGCAAAAGATTTCTTATATAGGAGGTTATAATGGAGTCGAGTCAATCCACTTTATGAATGTGGGATAGACCAAAATCCACTCTAGAGTGAAATAAGACATAAAAAGCATAAAATAAACTAAATTCCAATTGACTTTATTGCTTCCTAAGTCTAGTACCTTGGCCATTATTAAACTTATATTTGTTTTAATATCCTCCCTTTATGGTCAATCTACTAACTACTCCAAGCTTATGCCGACATTTTACATATTTTTCATGATCTAAAGCCTTGGTGAGAATGTTTGCAGTTTAATTCTGTGTAAGATAACACTACAACTCAATAGATGCATCTTCTACATGTTGTTGATGAAATGGTAGTGTACACCAAGATGTTTTGTACACTTGTGGAAGACTATGTTCTTGGCAAGTTTTATCACCCCTTGGTTGTCACATAATGGGGGGGGGTTGGCTTTGTTTGCTACATCTGCATCTCTGAAAGCATCCTCCTATGCCAAATTGCTTCACACTCTCCTTTTGCTACTCCTTGATATTCTATTCAGTTAATTAAGGGATATTGCATGTCGCTTCTTGTTGATCCATGTGATTGCACTTGTGCCAAAGTTGAAAATATCTGTATTGACCCATCTCCGATTAAAGGGTGCATAGGGATATTAGCATTCACACGAGGCATGCATATGATAGCTACATATGCATGCATCACATGTACTAGACTAGATCCACTTGAAGCATATACAATTCCAATTGTTTATTTAGCCGAAGAACTAGAGCTCCTAGTCCCATTTCCAATCCCAGGTTCAGATGGAGATCATCTGGTTCCAGAAGGAGATACACCAGTGTATGAAGTTTTATATCCTCTTGCCCTATATTCACTAGCTTTCCTTCGCCCAGTCTTCAATTCCCTATCCCTCATTGCATTGTAGCAGGAAGATACTAACTACCTTACATAGGGGGTACTCCCTCCCTCTTTCACTACTAGCTAATATAAAAAAAAATGACCAAGTATAATTGATTTTTGAAGTAATTACCTAACTCACCAAAATATAATGAATATATTGAGTAGGGTACTTTATATGTATACCACCATCATAATATATAACTAATAAATTATTCCATAATAAAATACATAAAATGGATTATACAAATTAAAAGGGAATTATAATTATATATTATTTGTTATAGTAACTAAAAGAAACGGTATATATTTTATTAACTAAAAAGAAACTAAATAAATATTTTGGAAAGGATGTATTACCTTATCATATCTTAAAATTAATTAATTCCCAAACAACTTTAATTAACAAATTTTAAGATATGAATTAAATTAATAAATTAGAATAAAAGTGTAAGTTCAATTAAAGTATTAAAGAAATTGAAATACTAAAAAAGAAAACTATGTTGTCTCATGAATTAAATTAATATTGAACTTAAGACCATCACTCATAACTATATAAAGGTAGTTAACTGCCTCTAAAAAAATGAAAGGGCATTGTGGAAATCTAGACTCGCTCCACCTGTGACTGATAGAGAACTTGAAAAATCATTTTTATAAATTAGAACACTGAGACGGTGGAGGGGAAGGCGGTGGAAGAATTGGTGATAAAAGGAGGCCGAAGATGGCACAAAAGGGGGGATCATGATTTACTTGGCCTTTGGGGGAAAGCGAAGACAAAGGAAGCTATACAGAGAAGTAATAGTGAGAGTGAATATGTGGAGAGAAACTAGATAATTTGAGTAATTGTTCTTGTATTTTTGGGCACGGGGGCTCGTAGACCTCAAATACGAGGTCTTCTGGATCTGGGAACTGGATAGGTTTGATCCCAGATAGGTTGGGAAGAAACAATCGGTTTGGTAGCATGAGCGGGAGCAACAACAGACCAGAAACACCTTCAAACGAATTTCCAGGTATTTTCTACATTTAATTGTTAAATTCTAGTTAAATTTAAGTTAAATTTGATTGGCATGTTGTTAGTAAAATTTTGCCCTACACATTGCTCTATAATATCTAGGAGGGGATTTTTTGTCATCAATAGGACCTGCCCAATTTGAATTTGTATATAGTCTGTGCTTGTACCGTACATAATGCCAAAGTCGAGTGTCCCTTTCACATATCTCGGCATTCACTTTGTTGTTGTCTATTGCTCTACATCTGGGACTATCATGAATCTAAAATTGAAGCTCACAACAAAACTCAAATCAGGTCTAGTGGCTATAAGATTTATCATGCTATCGACTAGTATATTGACTCATTAACTACCTTAGAGTCAATTTTGACTTAAAGTTTCAACCTTTTCCCCATAGGTGTGGACAAGATTTTGCAATTTGTCATTCTAAACTAGTTGGACAAACTCTTGGCATAGTTTGTTTGTGAGAGAAAAATTTTGTTGTTGCCAAACTTCTACACTTAGACAATAGTGTAGGAGGCCTAGATCAGTCATGTGAAAAGATTTGCTCATACTATTTTTGTTTTGTTTTATTGGCTTTTCCCTACTTCTTGTAATAATGATATCATCCACATATATGACTCGAAGGATGATATCATTACCTATACTTTTGACATGCATGTTAGAATCTAAAGGACTTCGATGGAACCATTTCATGTAAATACTTGTCAATATTGATGTACCATGCTCTATGTACCTTTTCCAAACCATATAGAGCCTTCTTCAATTCACAAACTAGATACTGCTTCCCTAAAACTTGAAAACCTTGCAGTTGATACATGTAGACTTCCTGCAAATTTCCGTCATGGAAGGAAATTTTAATGTCCATTCGATGGACGTTCTAGCCAAATTGTGTTGCTATGGCTAGAACAAGTCAGATGGTGCTCATCTTTACTGTAAGAGCAAAGGTCTCCTTACAGTGAATGTTCTCACATTGAGAGAACGCATTTTCAACCAACCGTGCTTTGCACTAGTCAATTGTACCACCTTCCTTGTACTTGACATTGTACACCCATTTGCAACCAATGGGTTTCTTTTTGGTGGAAGAGATGTGAGATGCCAAGTCTAATTTTTCATCAAACTTTCATGTTCAGATGCCATGGCCTTTTCCTTTTCAAGTCTTCCTTTGACCTCGTCAAAGTGTTGTGGTTCATAGATTTCATGTTAGACATTAGAGTATTAGAAAATTAGAAAGGCAGAAATATTTTCTTATTCTTAATAATTACTTGTGATGTTCTTGATTTGTTATTACGATTATTTATATCTTCTTTCTTTTAGTTCATCAAGCAATTACCAAAGTAGCAGCACATAAAACAATGGACACTAGATGTAGGTAGTATGCCAGGGAAAAACCCCCCTTGAGGGGAAAATTCAGTCATGTAAATTCTTCCTTTCAATAGTATTATTTGAGACTCTTCACCCTAGACAAAGACCAGACCTTCTCTCCACACCAAGTCAGCCTCCCAGATCTTCAACCTCCTTTCCAGCAACTTCGACTAGGTAGCAACTTTCAGCATCAGGCAGCTTCCGACATCAGTCAAACTTGGAAGACTTTGAGCTCCCAATCTAGGGCACGAAACAGAGAGAGAGAGGCACCAAAATTTTGTTTTTCTTCTTCTCCTTACACTCTACCAACTCGCACTTCTTTTGGCTTCCCAGCTTCAGCGTTCGCACTTCCCAGCTTCCTTAGAGATATCGAACTTGCTTGAGATGAGTTGCTCCAAATGAATTCGACTGGCGTGTATTTATAGGCTCCATTGAAAGTCGAACTAGTGTCCTTAGGCCGACTTGGTGTGGAGGATACATAAATTATATTTGACTCAATATTTAACCTTTTTACATGATTCAAAAGCTCAAGAAGAGTCTCTTTAAAAGTAGAATGACTCTATTGACTCAGAATAAATCCTAGAAGTCCTCAATGGGGACTTTGACATAAAACATGGTGACCCAAACATGAAACCCATGCTTTAATAAGTCACAATAATAATAATAAAAATTCTTTTCTTTATTCTTTTGACAAGTACATTACAAGATGACTCAAATACATTAAATGAAGACTGAACCTAGTTTCATTTTCCAACACTCCCTCTTAACTAGGGAGTTATTCGTCATGTACAAATACAATGGAAGATCTCAAATTATATGAACAATGAAGAACTTTAGGCATTGGAATGCCATGGACTAGATTGCTGACCAGGACAATCTATCCATTGGTCTCTCAACAATTTAGGCACCGCAATGCCACATACTAGATTCTTGATTAGGGCAATCTATCCAAGCGGGAATAAGGTGGAATCAAGCTTTCAGCCCGTCTAGGTGCCATCAGGCTTACTTGCTAACCACCAACCCAGGTGTGTATCCAAAAACATAGCTCTCTAATCAACACCACCTTTTCCAACTTCGAGACCTAGACATCAACACAAAGTGCCGGCCAGATGTCCTCCAAGGCAATGCTTCACTCACAAACTTAGTTACTAGAAATGCTTGAAGAATTTGCCGGAAACACAGATCCCCGTTTTCGATACAGAAACGGATACGATTTTTGTCCAAAATGCTGTAAAAACGTTTTTGTGTCGTTTCAAAAAATCAGAAACTTCAGATTTGGAATTGGATAGGTTTCCAAGGGATTTAAATTTTTTTGGATCCGTTTCCAAGAAAATCGTGATCGAAATCCACCATTAAAATGTTAAAAAGCGTGAAAATTTGTATAGCCATAAATAAATAATAAAAATGAAGAAATCAATTTTGCAAATAAACTCACTATAAACACAGTGTCATAACGTCTCTTCTAAATCTTTAGAAACAATGACACTCCATATATTTATCAAGGATTCTTAATAAGAAAAAGATAGATGTTAAAAAATGCAAACAAAAGGGTTTGATGAATGTCTACGTAAAGAGATTTGTTTAAGCGATTAATTTTTAGTGTGGTTAAGGTTTTGTTAATTGTCACTGATTTTGCTCTTGATTTCATAAATCCCTCCAATATAACAAATCTTCTCTTGCCAATCTTTTGCTTGCATATAGTCAAGAGACCAAGTTGATGTTGAGAAGATTGAAATGTTCAAATAGGTCTTGATGGAATATCCCAATGATCCCATGGGCCTTTTAATTGCCATGCAAGGAAGATAGATATCATCTTCCATGCATGAGATGTTCTTTGAAGGAGTTGGACCCAAAAGCACAAAAGGTTGTAGCATTTTTTATTACATTACTAATGATGATGATAATATGTTGAATGTTATAATAATCACTAATGATGATGATTATGTTTACGTTGAATTGATGATGATGATTTGTTTATGTTGAATTCATGATGATGATTATGTATTTTTAGATATAGATTCTAGATTCTAAAAGATAAATGGTAATATATATATATATATATATATATATATATATATATATATATATATATATATATGCCGTTGCCTTGCCGTATCGTATCCTGATTTTTTGAAAATTCGTTGTATCCGTTTCAAACCCCATATCCGTTACTATATTCATTTCAATGCAACTTAGCTCACAAAGCCTCATTACTCTTATATCCAGTAGATCAATGATGACCAATCTCTCCCAATCAAACTGATTGGTAACCTACATGCTATCAAAATATTCGAGAGATTCCCCTGTACAAACACAACCCCAATCAATAATATACTTTCATATGTACATAATCAAATACAAACCTCCGGGGTCTTCCAGACAACTTGATGTTGCTTTTCAACTTTTCATAGTAGGACTATCAACCGAATCTCTGATAGAAGCTTCCTCAGTCATATACTTTCCTTTCCTGCTTCCCATGCAACAACGTATTCTTCAATCGGATTCAACTTTCCTTCTTTCAATAGCACCTCAAAATGCATTCTCCAATTTCCTTTTCTCATGTCCTTCACTAAAACTTACGGTTGTTAGTCCTGGTCTAGTGCATGACACATGAAGTAGAGAACCATATTTGTCACTCTGTCTTAATCAGAGAGGATCTTTCTATACATCCTCTTATCTTAGGGAGATTTTCTTCGTTCATGCTCCCTCTTAACTCAGGGAGATCAACTTCTTCTTTTCGTCATCAAAGAATCTTTTGTGGCTTCCAACCATTTTATTAGAGTTATCATCATCCGCATCATGCTTATCACATCAACGAACATCTTCACCATATTGAAGATTGTGTACCTGCACAACTTAGATAACAAGTACAACCAAATCCATAGAAGCATGAAGTTAGCCATATCAGAGTCACGAAAGCATTTCAACTTTATACATATCAGATACCCATACTTAGTTACCAACAAGAGACATATACTCTTCAACATCTTGCTAGGGACTTTGTCATAAACCCTAGACTACTTCATAACAATTTTCATTCCATATAGGGTTTCAATGTTTCTTTCAAAGGTATGACATAACCTACTACAACATATAACAAACCCTAGAAACAATTCAAACAAATATAGATCTACAAAGCATCTAACAACTTCTCAAAATTCATATGTTAGACTTCTTACTAGGGTTTCATACAAATTCTAGATTTCATACAAGAGAATCAATCAAAACCAATCACAACTTAGTCATTAACATGACCAGCTTCCACTGGGGTTAGTCGCAAACCCCTAGAGTTTCAATCAAACATCAATCCCAACTAAAACTCAGATTTTAACAATCGTACACAAATCTCAAAATATCACATCATACATCAGATATTTTCACCTCTACTAAGGTTTAACTCAAAAGCCCTAGAATGTCATTTTGAGAACCTCAACAATCATTATATAAATAGATCTCAGATTGTTATATCACACACACTAGAGAATTTAACTACTACTAGGGTTTAGCTGCAAAACCCTAGATTTACCAAGCATAATCCTAGAACATCAAACTTTGACTAGAGCTTGTTTCTAAAGCCTAGGATTCGTGACCATCGAGAAACAAGTCAACTCATACATTTATAACTTCATCATCATGCATAGGCATTCCATATTATGTGTTTGTGAAACCCAAGTTCACAAATATTAATAAAAGTTAGAGATATAACAAATTTGATTAGACTAGGGTTTGATCGGACAAACACACACATACCAAGGAAATCAATGTAAGACATTATAAGGGTCTTGCTTACATATTCCACCAAACCCTAATGAGTTAGGGTTTCAATGTAGAAACATAGCAAACCCAAGATTACCAATGTTCCAAAGGTTAGAGATTTTAGACTTTATCATTCAACCCTAACAAGTTAGGTTTTCTTGATCATACCAAAATCCTAAACATGAAATCATCAATAAAAACTTCAAATAACATTTCTCAATATCCCTAAGCAGTTTTAGGGTTCCAGACATTCACATTAGCATACCCTTAGGTTAGGGTTTTCCAGAGAACCTGTGTAGGGTTCTATAAAATCAGTTAATAATAGGAGTGGGGTAGATTTTTCATCCATGTTTCAAATAGGTTGTCTTTATTTGATAAATTTCCCACTTTGGACATTGCATCCCTAGGCACCCTAATCATGTCACGGGAAGGATCTTACGTGGGTTGCCTGTGTTTGATGGTGATACACTCTTCGCAATTGACCATGTAGAAAGATTTAATGCACATGCTTCAAGAGAAGAGGTTGTTTACCAAGATGTCCTTATGTTCTTGTTCATGGGATCTCTTGGTGGTCATAACTCATGGTTGCATGATCATGAACCTAAGAGCATCTCATCTATTGAGTAGTTCGTTGATGGCTTTCTTATTTTCAAGTATGCCCCCACATTAAGCATCCAAGAGGAATCTTTCATTGACCATCATTAAGACATTGAGAATCAAAGTAATGAGCAAGAAGATGAGTCCTCCTTGGGTCCACATGAAGAAAAGGATGATTTTGAGAACACATGCGTTGGGGAGGATGAAGTTGAGACTAACCTTACCTTTCTCGAGGATATTACTCTTGATGACTCTCCTTTTAAAACCTTCAGGAAGGTGATCCCATTTGCCCCTGAGAAGATGATATCAGAGATTACTTCCATATTGAAAAGGAGAAATGGGAAATTGTTGGTCCTTAATTTGATTGTGCTCCCATTTATGACACTGATAAGGAGGATGAGTCTAAAATTGGTCCTCCCTTTCTCTTGGGTATTATTTATGACGACATATCCATTCATGCGCTTGGGAAGGAGAAATTTTATTTTCCCTTGCATAAGGAGGTGCTGTTGGAAGTGATCAATTTTCCTGTTAGGAGACGCCCAATCTATGATACTGAGGAAATTGATAGGCTCCTCCTTATGATTATATATTCAAATCACTTGAGCCTTTAGATTATGATTGGGGAAGAGAAACCTATTGGATATAACACTCCACCCTCCCCTCTGCCTTCTTCTCTTGTTCATCATTTTGAGAGTGATTCCTGCCCTTGTTCTCATATGATCTCAAGTGACCTTGATCCCTTCCCCTTTCTGAGTATAGTGTCGAGGAAGAACCCCTCATTGAATATTCTTTATCTCCATGTGTGCCCCCTCAGGATCATGATCAATCCATAGCCTCCCCTTTCCAATGTGGTCATCATGGGCAACCTATTTGTGTTTCTCCATTTCATTAGTCTCTTTTTCCTATTAATCATAACCTTGTGGAGGCCATAAAATATGACATAAATAATAAGGACCATCATATGCCTGAGGTTGCCATCCATCAAAAGTTTATGGGCCTAATCATTGACATCTCTATATTTTGGTTAGAATAGAGGATCTCATGGACTAGATTACATCCTTTTCTTACTTATTCTTACATGATCATCCATGTGTGGACTTTTTGTTTTCCTGCCTCCCGCCCGCATCGTCCTCCATTTGTTTGGATTTGCATTCGCTTTGGGATTTTCTCCATGTAATCATATGGGCAGACACATTTATATCGATTTGATGATATGTTGGTTGCATTGGATTTTTGATTACACATGTTATCGACTTCGTCGTATGTACTATGCATGTTAGGGTAGGCTGCATTGCATGCTCATTTTCTCATTAGAACTAATGTCATATGATATTTCTCAAGATAGATTAGTTGCATCTAGACTTGAAAACTGCATTTGAAAGTTACTTCTATGAGTCGATTTTATGGGTCTAATCCAAGCATGTGCGATCATGAGACGCTGCAAAAGCATGTTGCCCCATGTTTTCCACTTATTATATGTGCAGGTAACAAGTCTACGGTAACCAAGAGATTGGTGGAGTTCCCGTGACCTCCTGTTTGAGTAGGTTTGTCCCCTTTTCCGAGAGATCACGTCTTAGTTGGAGCCATATGTTACCTACCATTTTGTGGGTGATATCCCTAGGAGAAATTTTTTCTCCAAGATGGTCCTCAGCCTACAGCCACCAGCCCCTTACAGCGACCAACTAGTTCGTTGTGCCATTTCTCCGCCACTTGAGCCAGCCATGTGGTCCCTCACCCATCTGTCATGATCATATGTTTGAAGGTGGGCCACCTGAACCTAAAAATATGCCTTGTCATTTGCTAATGAGTGTTGTAGTTTTCTTATCATGGATACTTTTGGGCATGGATTAATGGGGGGATTTAGCAGAAAGAGTGGGCTAAGTCTGTGCTCTTATCCTCTAGATCTCTTTTGGATGTTAACCTTGGACCCTAGTTCCGTGGGATCTCTTTTATTGACCTTTGGGCTTTAGGGATGGTACTACATGGGAAACCTTGATTCTAGTTGCGTGGTACTGCTTCCTCATACACATGTATCACTCCCCTTCCACTCATTATAACCCCATTCGTCATTTCTCCCACCTAGGTCCACATAGGGTTAGCTTTCCCCCTCCCCTTGCCCACACCTTGGGCCGGGCTTGGAATGATACCCCAGAGGTTGATGCAGCTGAAAAGAAAAGTAAAAGCATAATTGGTCACATTCAACAGGAAGATGTACCACAAGATGAAAAAGATTACCGGGACAAATACATTTAGCACGTGGGAAAAAGCTAATACATGAGCTCTACCCCATCATAATGGCCATAACCCTGGTTCCTATAGGCTCTAGATGAGCCTCCTTTATCATTCAGGAACCCATGATTGTCCCAACCCCTGGTGGGAAATGAACCATCTTATCTTAAAGGGGGTATATCCACTGCTATATCTTACATATCATGCTCTTATTCCATGAGCCCCGAGCATTGAAATTAAAGAAAAATCATAAAAAGGCAAAAGGCATATAAAGAAGAGTGGAAAAATCAATGTTGGGAGCGGGAGCGGGAGCGACCATTTTCAGAAGCTCCCGGTTTGGGAGCGAATCCGGGAGCGATTTTTTAAAAATATATATTTTTTAATTTTTGATACATATATGTCAACAAAAACATGTAGAATGATGAATTAGACATAAAAAACATAAAAAAACATAGATTGATCATTGAACCATATCACATCAATTATCTAGAAATTATAATCGTCATCAACCGTGTCCACAAGATAGTAATTTTACACTATTACAACTGCAACATATTGAGTCTCATGAATCATGATTCATCACATTCAATCTTAAAGTTTCAACTTCAAGTTTTTAAAATTGAAATTCAATAGCATTTATCATCATTGATTACCAAAGTTGTACAGGTACTTGTAAACTAAGTTTAACCATTACAAGAAGTAATATCTTAGATATTTCTAAGTCCTAACTTCTAACTGTTAACATGATATGAAATGTTATAAATTTATAAAATGAAACATGAATAATGAAATGAAATGAAACAACTTTAGTCTTCACGAAGCATCATATTCATAATTTACAATCATTACCAATGAGTTATAATTGCCAAGGCCCAACTTCAAACTTCAAATTTTCATTGTCACAGTGATATAATGTTTACAAAAAATATCATAATGTCATAATGATATGAAAGAGTCAAGAGTCAAGAGTCAAGAGTCAAGGACTCAAAACTCAACAGTTATGAAAACTAAAGTGACAAAGTCTAATAGAAACTAAAAAAGAAAAGTAAACTGTAAATGATAAATCTACATGTGGCCCTTGCCATGAGAGTCTCCAGGAGTATAAGCAGGTCGTGTTGGTCTTCTAGGAGTCTCCCGCACAGACCGACGACCAGAACTAGAACCTCCACGTGAGGGTCTAGATGGAGGTGGTGACAGCAAAGGAACAAGACTCGGACCTCGAGCACTGCTACTGGATGGTGGAGGTGGAGGTGGCATGGAAGCATCATCTTCATCCCTT
>APFE031284288.1:0-57735 GCA_000404065.3 Pinus taeda
TAGATTCTCTATTCTATATAATAGGCAACCATTCGGATGGTTTGCTAAGAGAGTGTGAGGATTTCTTGATGTAATCTCCAAATTTGATTGATATATTCTTGATGCCTATGTTTGGTGGATGTAGCCCAGATTGGTTGGGTGAACCACGTTAAAACTGTCTCTTATGTGTTTGATCTTCTGCTGTGTCTATTTGTTTGTTGTGCCTGAATTCCAACACCAACTTCTCTTTTAAATCGCATATATCGGCCATCGATTTCACTTAAGAAGGTTCCCCAAACTATGTTCTGACCTGTCCTCCAAAAATAGCAACTGTGAGAGGTGGCATCATCTGTTGAGTTGAATGGAGTCAGTAGTTAAGGGTCATGATTTCACTGTGTGGCTTAACAAGGTATTGCTAGCCTTTCGGCTTCTTCTTCGATTGGTGAGTCTTCTTTCAGCTCTTGTAGGTTTTTCCTCGGATCTTAACAAATGCAATGGAATTATTTTCAGTCTTCTGTTTCTGAATTTTCGAATTCTTTCAAAATCTTCAAGACACAAATTAGCCCTTGCCCACTCGAATGCTTGTTCGAATGATTCAGCTGACTGTAAAAGGTCTTCAGAATTATTAGCCTCATGGTTAAAGGGCTTAATCTTCACTGTAGTAGTAATATTATGTGTTATTTTGTCAGGATTAAATTGCCTTTTTGGCAGAGTATGGAGCTTGAGGCTCTCCAGGCTTAGTGTTTTCTTGATTGCATGGTTAAAATTTTCTAATGAAAAGGAACCACGCCGAATGGTAAAAGATGGCCACATTGACCTTTTGTTATCTTTTAGGGTCTTGGTCAAACCTTTTCCCACAATCTAGTGGGCTATTTCTCTTGCTAATATTTTATCATAGACATACAATAGGAGGACATGTGGGTCTGTTGTACTGCCAAAAACCCTAATGTATGTAAACCATTCTTCATCAAAATACTTGCCTAGCATGAGAAGATACGTACCGGCTTCTTTGCAAAACCTGGGGGCTTTCTTATTGAAATCAATTGATGCAATGGTAAAATAAGGCCATGACATACTTTATAAAAATGGGGTATATAATGGGATTCCCAAATCTGTTTATGGCTAAGATGGATAGGGTAGGGGTCCTGCAAAGTCCATTTCCAACCCATGATTGGAAATTTAGTGCAGAAACAGATGGATCCATGATATAGGCACTAAAATTAAATGGAGGAAGGTTCTCTGTGGAGGAAGATCTCTTCTGATGATACTCGGAGATGGCATTGGCTAGGTTATTAGATATGATAATGGCCCAATTCATTATGTGGAAATTGACACAAGCATCAATTAAAGGAATCCATTATATGGAAATCTTGGTATTATTAGGTAATCCATATAGCCTACATAACATAGAAGCTGCATAGTTGTAGGGGTTTGCTAAAGAAGCTACGGGATACATACCCGTTTTATCATATTTGAACTTCTTCTCCAGTACCCTCCAGCCCTAGATCATCTTGAAAGGTTCTTCATTTTTCTTTGCAAAGTTGGCCAGGTATGACTTGTCATATACATCTTGAGGGTTAGATATATGATACGTTTGCTTCAAGTCTTCAGCTTTGAATGACCCCACGAGCTTGATCCTCGAGTTCATGAATTGCTTGTATTCAATGCTGAGATTTTCCACAACCCATCTAATCATATCATTGTATGGGAGTATTTTCGGTCTTGCTCCTATTCTTTGAAGGAAGGAACATGTAGCATATTTGAATTGGACTCCCGAAGGTTTTATTGAGTCAGTCATTTCCTTTATGATAGTAATTTTAGGACGCTCATCTTCAAGCCTGTTGAATATGACTTCCCATGTTGTCTCTCCTCCATCGACGCTGCAAACTATATCAGCAACTATAGGCTACATTTTTGATACCTCAGACTCCGAGATTCTCTATTTCTTTTGCTTTCGCATTACATTCTGTAATGACATGTATTTTGAAGCTTGCCTAAAATGAAAGAGATATATCAGCGCAGATGATATAGAGAAATTAAGGCTGAAATCTCTCTGAAATAACTTTGAATCATGGGAAGATTTTGAATGAGATCTCAGTGTTAACTAGCCATAACTTGAAACATCATTACCTCTCCTCGGGCTGCTAAACATTAATTACCCTGTCAAACCATTCATTATTATATTAAAACACATTAACTTCCCATGATTCATGCTTTATTCACGCATCGTAACTTTTAAACATTGTAATATAGTGTTTCCTAGAGATAATGCGAAATGTGATTGCGAAAATCACAATATCGCATTTTGCAAATCGTTAAAGGATGACACAATGGCATGGATTATTTGTTTGTGACTTTGGAAAGTGCGATCACATGTTTTCAAGGCATTCTAATCGGAATATCACAGTGGGGGGGCTTCATCGCATATCGCATTTCAGGATTTTCTAAAATATGTTTATAATTATCACATGGAAAACTGTGAAATGAGATTTGTGATAAAGGTCCTAAGCTTGGGTTGTTTTCTAAGGGTTTCAAGGAATTTTATTAGAGTTAGTATTTATTTTTCAAAGGATAAAAATTTAAAAAGGGTCCCCATTTATATGTCAAATATTAACTATTACTCGTATAAATTGGGGGGGCGGGGGGGGCGTTGTTACATAGTACAACAATTGGCGATTCACTTGGGAGAACCAATTATCTCTAATTGATATTTTGAAATTTCTAAACCTTTCAAAATAAGGAAACTTATAGGGATAATGATTACATGAGTTACAGTTTAAACAACATTTCTCTGAAATCATAATCACTCACTCAATCTACCTATTCAACTACTTTACTCTTGTAGTGATAAAAATACAAATGTTTGCATTAGTCAATACTAAGATTTTCAAGAGATATAGCAGGTCTCTTCTACAGATTAGTTTTTTGGTTTTCTCATTTATCACAGATAGAGCCTTTGATTCTAGCATGTGTTCATAGCCTCGATAGGGTTATCTTTTAACCAACAATGATTCATTGTCCCATTCAAAGCAATTTTCAAAATTCAATATGATATTCATTTGCTTTTTCTTTTTTTTGGACCTTGCTTTTCTTTTCATGTAATTTTTCTTTTCAAGTTTCTTAAAAGACATTGTCTAGTCTTGGTAACCTAATAATGATAATGCCACTCACCATTTGTAACTAAACTGAACAAGCTCGCTCTTGATGAGACCCCTTTTCCTTTGATTGATTAGATCATTGACTATTACCCTATTTTGATATGAAGTTTTGGTAATATCAGTTTAATTATTCCCCTATGATCATGGTAAACAAGATCGTAATGAGACTTATTATCTTTTAAGTTTTGTATATTTAGAATTACATTGTGAAAAAAGAAAATCTTATCAAATGGGGTGAATCATTGGTCCTTTTAAAGAGTTTTGGATGATAATAATAGAGTTTTGAGATATTCATCTGTAGGAAGTTCTTACTAGGTTAAAGATTATTTTCTTGACTGATAACAGGACATCTATACTTTATAAAGATAAGAGCTTGCTCATTGAACAAGTGTTTTTAGAAAGGTCAAGTTTTTCCAAAGAGATAAGGCTTATTTTAATACTCAAATGCTCTAACTATTTCTTTAACTTTTCCTACTTATAGAAGCGAAAAATCAAAATATTATCAAAGATTTTATTTTGAGAAGCCAAAAGTAAACACTACTTTAACCTTTATTTTTCTAAGAATATTAAAGGCAATATGATACAAAAATAGAAGAAGTTGTCTTCTAGGAAAAGTATTTTTATTTATTTTTTTCAGAATTTTCCCATTAATGGGAAAGGAATCCATCTTTCCTGACAAGTCTTGTAAAAGAAATGTTGATTGACCAATTTTCTCAATGATTTGGAATGGTCTAAGACACAACCTTTGGAACTTAGTATGCTTACATTTTTCCTCATGTTCTTTGTCCCATTTCAAAACCAGATCACCTACTTCAAAAGTTTTATGACTAGTAGAGGTTGTATCAAAAGAGGCCTTAACTAACTGCTAATGATGGGAATGGGTAGCTTTAGCCTTTTCTCTTTCTTCTTCAAGATCAAGGATCTGAAATTGTCTTGTTTGAAGAGAAGAGGAAGGATTTTCATTGATAAATTACACTAGGGTGAGAGATGGGATTGCTATGTTTGTGGGGAGAACTGCTTCTTTTCCATAAACTAAAGCAAAAGGAGAAGAACCAATTGAGGCCTTCTATGTTATTCTATCTACCCAAAGAGCA
Organism: Pinus taeda; assembly: GCA_000404065.3. NCBI lineage: Eukaryota > Viridiplantae > Streptophyta > Pinopsida > Pinales > Pinaceae > Pinus > Pinus taeda. Next base: position 4,232 of record APFE031284288.1, read on the forward strand.
AATATCAATGCTTTGTGCCAATTCCTATGATTTTGGTCTATAGTCCTCTTGATGATTCTTATAAGGTTTTTGTTTGTTTATTCGGCTAATCCATTACCTTGTGGATAATAGTCGGTTGAATACTTCAATTTGAAAGCTCTTTTCAAAGAAAATTATACCATAGTATTTCCATAAAAATAAGATGCATTATCAAACATTAAAGTTGTGGGTAGGCCAAACCTGGTGATTATGTATTGATCAATAAAGTCTATAATATTTTTTGTATTAGCTACCTTTAGTGGGATAGCTTCTACCCATTTCGTGAAATAATCAGTAGTTGTAAGGATGTACTTGTGCTTCTTGGAAGAGTTAGGAACAATCTCACCAATTATATCTAATCCCCATTGTTCAAATGGTTGTTGGATATTAACTGGATGCAAAGGGAATGTTGGTTTCTTTTCTCTTCCAGCTTCAGTTTGACAAGTTTTGCATTTTCTTACATAGTCATGTGCATCCTTGAATAGTGTTGGCCAATAATAACCTGCATGCAGGATTTTGTGAGTTGTGGTGTTTCCTCTGAAATGACCTCCAGCTATTCCATCATGTAACTCCTACATAACCCTTTCAGCTTAGGTTTTTCAAGGTGTCTTAAAATATTGAATCATAATTTTTTCTAAATAACACGTCATCAATCAATTCATGCTAATTTGATTTCAACCTTAAAGCACATTTTGTTTTGTAATTGAGATGCATAGGAGCATATCCATTCTTTAAATAAAACTTCAAATCAACACACTGTGATTGTGCATCGTTGAGGCTTACCTCTAGTATTTGCACTTCATTACCTTGGTCTTCTTCTGTTGATAAGTGGGCTCTAGTTAGCATCCTGCAAAACCCTTGGCCCCTAACAATTTTAGCTGGCCGATTTCTACACCATAATCTTGAAGTGCAATGACCCAATTGGCTCTTTTCTCCCCCACTTCTCTTTGAATCAATAGTTGCCTTACTGCAGGGTAAGGTACTATTATTTTTATATGAGTTTTGAGGAGAAAAGGTCTTAAATGTTTCAAGGTTTTAAAGACAGCAAAAATTGTTTTCTCAACAGCTGAGTAGTTTAACTCGACACCCTATAAATTGGAACTGAAAAAAGAGATAGGGTCTTCTATGTTTTGATCGTTTAGCTGTGTTAAAACTGCTGCATATGATGTATTAGATGAAAAAGTATACAACACAAAAGTTTTGAGAAAGTTTGGAGTTATTAAAGAAGGAGCATTGCTGATGGTTTTTTTTATCAACGCAAATGACTCTCTTTCATCTTTACCCCATTTGAAGACTACATTCTTTCTTATCATTCATTGAAGGGGTAAAACAATCTGTGAGAAATATGGAACAAATATTTTTACAAAATTGATCTGGCCTAGGAATGATTGGATGGTATTTTTGTTATGTGGGAGAGGAACCTTTTAAATTTATTGGATTCTATCAGGATCAATATAAATTCCTTTCTTAGATACTATGAACCCAAGAATCTTGCCTTCTGCTAAAGCAAAGTATGACTTTTCTGGATTCAAATAAATGCCATATTTCTTGCATCTTTCAAATATATGCTTTAGGTCATTCAAATGATTGTTTCCATTCCTAGAGTAGACTGTGATGTCATCTAGGTAAATATGATCCAAGTGCATATTGGTGGCCACTTGCCTATTCCACTTCGCCGTTTAGGGCCTCAAAATGACTCTAGAAGTTTAAGACCTGAAAACTGCCAAAAATAGTAAACTTTGCTACAATTAAGGAAATTGAAAAACTGAAAGAGACAGTGTCAGGGGTCCAAGTGGAATAGGCAGGTGGCCACCAATATCCACCTAGATCAAAATAACAATTGATTTATTAATTAGACCTTTAAAAGTAATATCCATGGCGCGTTGGAATGTAGCACCTGCATTGATAAGTCCAAAAGGCATCTTATGATAAGCATATGTCCCCCACTTGGTCCTGAATTTTGTCTTTAATATGTCATCTGGATGTACAAGAATCTGATTGTATCCTGAAAATCCATCGAGAAAATACATTAACTCAGAACCTGCAATTGATTGCAATATTTTCTCCATGGTAGCCAAAGGAAAGTTATCCTTTTGACAAGCTCTATTCAGGTTTCTAAAATCAACACTAATCCTAATATCACCATTATTTTTCCTTACAGGAACCATCTTTGATACCCATTTTGAGTGTCTAACATGAAAGATTATCTTTGCTTTCAGGGGTTTTTTCAACTCAGATTTGATTTGACTTTCAAGGTTTGGATGAATCTTTTTGAGCTTCTGTTGAACTGGTTTCTCATTAGAAGTCATTGGTATGGTATGTTGAATTACAGAGGTATCATAGGTCTTGAGATCTGAATAATCCCAAGCAGAGACACCTTTATATGTTTTCATCAACCTAATGAATGATATTCTTTCTTCGAATGATAAACCAAGACCTAGGTTGACATTTTAAGGTTTTTCAGTTGTACCTAGGTTTACCACTTCAAATCTCAGAGTAGAACTCTGAGTCTTGGAGTTGGTAATCTTCTTAAATCTGTCTTTCAAATCATAGAGATCTTCCATTTTGAATACATACTTCGGAATTGGGTTTTGATCCTGTTTATGGTTGATTTGCAAGTCATGCTCATGTTCATCTATGATTTGTTCCTCATAAGATCCTTCTAATGTAAGGAAATCGATTATATCAGCATCATTATTAAACAATCTCCAATTTGTTCCATTATTAGGAATGGATGGTCTGAAAACTAACTCTATGGAAAATCTATCTGGACTAAATTCCTCCAAAGTTATAAGCCTAGATGCTACATTGGCAAGTAAGTCAGCAATTGCATTTTGAAATCTAGGGACTGAAGAAATGTTAAAAGCAGTGAAATGAGAAGTAAGGTTATGGGCTAAAGATTGATAATGTTTGAGATGCCCAAACACACAATGGATTGTGTTTCTTACCTGTTTAATAACTATTTCTGAGTCTCCATATACTTGAAAATACTTGACATTAAGTCCAATGGCTTTTTACATCCCTTGAATCAAATCTTCATATTCTGAAGTATTGTTAGTGCATTGAAATTCAAGTCTGTATGTTAACATGGTTTTCTCTCCTTGTGGGCTGATTAGGATACATCCTGCACCTACACCATCTTCAGATTTGGAAACATCAAAATAAAGAGTCCAGAATAGTGAATGATTTAAAACTTTATCAACTACATCTACAGAATTGGAAGCATTTGTTTGTGAATTTTTTTCTATCTGATATATTACAACATAATCTGGAAAGGGAGATTTCTTAGCATTAAAGGATCACAAGAATGACTCATCCGAGTAATTTCCAATGATGTTATTGGTGAAAGCTAAAGGTTCATTGCTTCCCTCGAGATCAGTGACTATGTACTTCATGAATTTTTCATGGTCTACTCTGATTTGGTTAGGTTTACCATTGTGTGGCAACCACATGTGAGACCAATCAGTTGCAATGTATCTGTGTAACTTTTCAGACCAATCCCTACTTAGAATTTAACCATAAAATTTAGGGATACCAGCCACTAGAATATCGATCATCTGCGAAACTTTTGGATTAGAGGAAACCCTGATTGAAATTGATGTTATTTCTCCAAGTACCTATACTTTGGTTTTGTCTAGTTGAATTATGTGTACAACAGATTTTTGAGGTGTAATATTCAATCTGGTGCACACAGTTTTTGGCATAATATTTGAAGAGGCTCCCGAATCAACAAGGAAATTATGGACATTTCTGTTGAAAATTTCGTAAGTAAGAAGAAATGGAGGTGTATGAGAAATAGACCTATTACCTATCAGAACTAAATCTAAGGGATTTACTCTGTTTGAAGATGAAGGAAGTTTTCCCATATCTGAAGCAGCTTGAGTGACTATGATGGATGGTAGAGGGGCTACATGAACTACTTTTAACTCTCTTAATATAATTTTTTTTTGTTGCTTGAGTTTATTCAATTCATGTAATGAAATATTTTCTCTCGTCTTTTTCATATATTTTACCATGTTATATTCTACTGTATCCAAGATCACTAATGTTTTGGAAGCAGTTGGAGGATCTACTGGAATAGAATCAGTTTGAGTAGTCTTAGATTTCTTACTTACTGCCTTCTCCTTTATAGGAGTAGATTTTTTTTGTTTCTGAATTGTTGTAGACGTATCAGGAGAGTTTTTACTTCTTGTAGTTATTGGCATAGCTTGTGCTTCCTATTTTGTTGGAAGAATGAAGTCCCACATTCCATTTAACTCAACTTCTTCTTCAATTTCGGCTTCTTCTTCGATTGGTGACTCTTCTTCCAGCTCTTGATCAGATTCAACTTTTGAGATGTGGAATAAGGATTTATTTTAAATGAGCGAAAAGGTTCCTTGGGAGCATATGATTCTGCAACTTGTTTCTCGATTTGACCATTTCATTGGCCATGGTCTTCAACACTTTCTGAAGGCCTTCAAGGTTGAAAGGGTCCTTTGGAGTTTTCTTCTTTGAATCATCATTGAATGTTACTTTCTTTGTTTTCCTTTTGTCTGTATGTGACCTCTTTTCTAAGGCAATAATTCTTCTTTCTACAGACAAAGATTCTTTCATATTTTCTACAAGGGTAGCCTTATTGGCTCTATCTACAAAAATTGCGATATTAGAAGGAAGGGAGTATATGTACCATTCTATTTGTACATCTACTACAGGTTTATAGGTAACTGGGATTTTGGTTAACAAGTTGTTAAATCCGGAGTTGAAGTTTTTGATCCTTTCATCTAAATTTTCTTTTAAGATGGAAATATCATTGATTAAGGATGTATAGTCCTATCATCACGAAATTTTGCAAGAAGTATTTCTTGAAAGGTATCCCAGTTTCTTATTGAGCCTGCTGGAAGGGAAAAATACCAATATCTTGCAAATCATTGGAAAGTATAAGGAAACAGTCTGATTACAACATCTTCATGTGCAACTCCATTAAGATTCATGGCTAACATAAAGTTATTTAGATGTTCTTCAGTAGGAAGACCATAATCAAGATTGTTCTTAGGTAACCATTTGTCTGGGTTTGATGGGAAAGCATTTGGATTAGCAACCAGAACAGCACTAGGATTTGTCTAAGGTTGATTGGGTTGATTGGCCATAACTTAAGTTGGAGGCTAGGAAGATGGGAAGGTGTTACATGGAATTTTCATCTATGGATAAACACATTTTCCCTAGGTGGGTGACTACACCTAGAACAACAAAATGAAAATAGTTTAACCTTTTCTTATAGAAGATAGATGAGATTGAGAAACTTACTTGTTGCCTTTTGCTTCCTTGATCTCTTTTGAATCGCTCATGTTTCTCCCACTTGAACTAAATCCGCTCAAAAGGTACCTGCATCAAGAGAAACAGGAACAAGAAACAATCAAAGCATACATGAGCTATCGACTATAAAAAAATGGAATAGAAGAAATTGAAACACATAATGATCACAGATATGAACAATCATATGAGAAAAGGAGTAAGCTCTTTATTAATGTAGAAGGAAGAGTATCACCCAATAAAGTTCGATTATGTGCCACTCCCCCAGCTTCAGTTCAACCCTTGCCACATAAAAATCACACAACTCTAGTAGCATCACATTGCTTAACATAAACTCAATCGTCAAACCAATAGAATTTCCTTACAAACTTCACATTCTAGCCCCCTGATCACTATGATGAGTGCTCAATTTATAGGAAATGAAGGTGGTTTTGTCATAAATGAGGGTATTGAATGGCCTTCCAAAATTGGAGTTAGTTTCTATGGAGCAAGGGATGAGAGGATAGGAGGTTAATGGATCCTTAACCTATCCAATTTTGAGCTCATAGGAGGAGATAAGAGATGGGAACCTTATAGAATCATCTAGAACGAAGGAATATTCCTAGAACCCTATGAAAATTTCGCTCAACCTCACCTAGCGCAAGCTAAAGAGGACCTAAGTGCACTGCACTACAAGCCACAGTGGGCTTGCCTACTCTACAGTGCACTGTCTCAAGGCTTTGGCTACGTTGGTGTCCCAAGGAGAAATTTAAGGAAGGCTTCAGGCCATGAAACTTACATAGAAGGAGGCATTCAATGAGTTGACTTGTCTAGGGCATGTAACAACTAAATTAGGGTTTGATGAACCCTAAAATTATTGATCTGAATGTCAGGAGTGATGTGCCCAAATAGACCTATAATAGTTGCCCCCTAAAGCATGAAGTTGAAAATGATAATGTCGAGTGATATGCTTTACGATGTGATGGAGAAGAACTGAAGCAAACGGTGACCTGCATCAATTACAATACATAACATCATGATATTTTGGATTTTTTCATGAATTGCTAAGGGAAGGCATACCCATACTTAGAATATAAACTTTCATTACATGTACATAAATAGTCATCTACAGATATAGACCCATGATAGGATGACCATTCGTGTAAATCCATCGTATAGATGATTTAGTACTCTCCTGAAATCGCAACCCAGATCGATGAAACTAGATCTGAGGTCCTCTATCTCGTCCAATCATTCGCTCAAGTACGAGTCTAACCATGTGAATATGTGATCTGAAGTCGAACATGGGAAGACACCGTCTGATTACCAGTCAATGATGTAAGCCATTAACAGATGCGAGAGAGATCACTAATAATGATAATGATTCTCAAGGTATTACAGTACATTCTGCATGGTGTGAATAGATATTTTGATGTCGAACACCATAAAAAGTCTTTCGGTCGAAGGTCAGTGATGTCAACCTATCGCCGGAAGCGAGAAACTTTCCATTGATGTATGCAAGCCCCAAGGTACTAAAAGGGTGTTTCTAAGTCAAATTCTTGGATAATGTGCTGATGTCGACAAGAAGTAACTCGTCGCAAGAGGGCCTTGATGTATCCCCCATCAACGACACGAAACAAGTGTAATGATTTTGGAGATGAAATGTGACTGACGACATAAGGTTCAGGAATGGCAGTCATGAAAATGAAGGTTTATGAGTATAGCAAAGGATGAGTTTTACTGAGTGAATTCTCTTGAACATGTCGGTGACACTGAATGAATTGGCAACATTAACTCCAAACCAAAGTGATGGATGGTGTGATAGACCATAGGTATGATAACCATCAAGTGGATAACCCAACCCAAATAGTCACGGAGATGAAGTGAAAGTGTCATGTTCAAGAGTGACTTGCTACCATAAAGTGATTTATCCCTTTTCCCATTTTCCCCGATCATTGCTGACCAGTACCTCTTTATTTTTTAATAAGCTTGAGGAGGATAACATATGCTTGTAGTATAATTCCACCCTTCGAGTGAATCCATTGCTATGTGAGGTTTTAACGAGCCTAGCGAAGGTGAAACTCAGTCTTGTCATGATGGACAAGTTTGTCACTATTTGATGTTTTAACGAGTTTAACAACAATGAGAACTCGATCCTTTTCATGTTTAAAGAGTTTGAAAAGCAACAAAAAGAAAACTCCATAAGTTATTTTTCGTAAATTTGTATCTCAAGTCCGAAAAAGCATAAAATAATACAAGAGAGAACCTATTGACCATGTTCGATCAATGTATTCCTTTTTCGTAAATAATCTATCTTAGTCCAGAAAAGGGTTAAACTTATACTGAGTAGATGTCGTTTCCAATCTGATTACGAGCTGAAAAGGACAAGAAATGAGAGGATAGGGTGTTAATGGATCCTTAGCCTATCTAATTTCATGCTCATAGGAAGAGATAAGAGATGGGAACCTTCTAAAATCATCTAGACTGAAGGAATATTCCCATAACCCTATGCAAATTTCACTCAATCTCACCCAGCACAAGCTAAAGAGGGCCTAACTGCACTGCAGTGCAGGCCATAGTGGGCCTGCCTGCTCTGCAGTGCATTATCTCAAGGCTTGGGCTACACTAGGGTCCCAAGGAGGCATTTTAGGAAGGCTTCAAGCCATGAAACTTACATAGAAGGAGGCATTCAATGAGTTGACTTGTCTAAGGCATGTAACAACTGAATTAGGGTTTGATGAGCCCTAAAAGTACTAATCTGAATGTCGGGAGTGATGTGGCCAAATAGACCTGTAACAGTTGTCCCCTAAATCATGAAGTCAGAAATTATAATGTTGAGTGATATGCTTTACAATGTGACAAAGAGGAACTGAAGCGGACGGTGACCTACATCAATTACAATACATAACATCATGATATTTTAGATTTTTTCATGAATTGCTGAGGGAAGGCATACCCATACTCAACATATAAACTTTCATTACATGTACATAAATAGTCATCTACAGATATAGACCCATGATAGGTGACCATCCGTGTAAAGCCATCGTATAGATGATTTAGTACTCTCCTGAAATCACAACCGTAATGGATAAACTAGATCGAGGGTCTTCTATCTCATTCAATCATTCGCTCAAGTACAAGCCTAACCATGTGAATATGTGATCTAAATTCGAACATGGGAGGACACCGTCTGATTACCAGCCAATGATGTAAGTTGTTAACAGACGCGAGAGAGATCACCGATAATGATAATGATTTTTAAGGTACTGCAGTACATTCTGCATGGTGTGAATAGATGTTTTGATGTCGAACACCATACAAAGCCTTTCAGTCGAATGCTAGTGATGTCAACCTATTGCCAGAAGCGAGAAACTTTCCATTGATGTATGCAAGCCCCAAGGTACTGAAAGGGTGTTTCTAAGTCAACTTCTTGGATAATGTGTTGATGTCGACAAGAAGTGACTTTTCGCAGGAGGGCCTTGATGTATCCCCCATCAATAACACGAAATGGGTGTAATGATTTTGGAGATAGAATGTGACTGAAGACACAAGGTTCAGGAATGGAGGTTATGAAAATGAAGGTTTATGAGTATTGCAAAGGATGAGTTTTACTGAGTGAATTCTCTTGAACATGTCGACAACACTGAATGAATTGGCATCATTGACCCAAAACCAAAGTGATAGATGGTGTGATAGACCATAGGTATGATAACCATCAAGTAGAGAACCCAACCCAAATAGTCATGGAGATGAAGTGAAAGTGTCATGTTTAAGAGCGACTTGCTACCATAAAGTGATTTATCACTTTTCCCATTTTTCCCAGTCATTGTTGACTAGTACCTCTTTATTTTTTAACAAGCTTGAGGAGGAAAACATATGCTTGTAGTATAATTCCACCCTTCAGGTGAATCCATCGCTATGTAATGTTTTAACGAGACTAGCAAAGATGAAACTTGGTCTTGTCATGATGGACAAGTTTGTCACTATTTGATGTTTTAACGAGTTTAACGAAAATGAGAACTTGGTCCTTTTCATGTTTAGAGATTTTGAAAAGGGACAAAAAGAACACTCCACAAGTTCTTTTTCGTAAATTTGTCTCTCAAGTCCAAAAAAGCGTAAAATAATACAAGAGAGAACCTATTGACCATCTTCGATCAACGTATTCCTTTTTCGTAAATAATCTATCTCAATCTGGAAAAGGGTTAAACTTATACTGAGTAGATGTCATTTCCAATCTGTTTACGAGCTAAAAAGGACAAGCACCCGACAATCTTTTCATATTTTGATAGTCTGAGAAGAGATTAAAGAGGACTCCACTTAGAGGAACGAGTGGTGTCTAGGATAGCAACTGGTTCCGGTGATGTTGGAACTTCTCAAAACATGTTTATTTATGTGAAGAGGCTAGCTACTAACACCACTCATTACAAATGTTCCTCAAAAAGGGTAAAACAACCAAGTGAAAGCGTATGATCAGCCAAGCAGATAGTGATGATGGAAGGAGAAAAACCAAGGCTCATCTAATGAAAGATGTGTTCATTTTTACACAAGCTTGAACCATAGGGAACTATGCTTGGATTCAATTTCATGTTTACACAAGCTTGAAACGAAAAACCTATGCTTGGATTTAGTTTCATTTTTACACAATCTTGAAACGAAAAACTATGCTTGAGATTGGTTTACATATGACTCGATTCTAGGTGCATGCCCCCCAAGCTTCATTACATTCACCTAAGTAGACTACTTGTGGATATCAGGTGGATAGAATGAAGGTTCATTTACGAGATCAACTGAAAGACTCAACCAGGATTTTACGAGATCTAATCAAAGACTCGAATTGGAACTTTTCTCCAGGGGACCTTGTTTCATTTTTTTTAATGAGCTTGACACAAGACAAGGAAATCTGCTTAGATTCCTTGTTTCATTTTTTAACGAGCTTGGCACAAGACAACGAACTATGCTCTAGGACCTGTTTCATTTTTTAATGAGGTTGACACAGTAAAATAACTATCCTCATATTCCTTGTTTCATTTTTTAACGAGCTTGACACAAGACAAGGAACTATGCTCATATTCCTTGTTTCTTCTTTTAACGAGGTTTACACAAGACTAAGAACCATCCTCATACCCTTTGTTTCATTTTTTAACGAGGTTGACACAAGACCAAGAACTAACCTCATATTCCTTGTTTCATTTTTTAATGAGCTTGACAAAAGATAAGGAACTATGTTCATACCCTTTGTTTCATTTTTTAATGAAGTTGACACAAGACCAGGAACTATCCTCATATTCCTTGTTTCTTTTTTTAACGAGCTTGACACAAGACAAGAAATTATGCTCATACTCTTTGTTTCATTTTTTAACGAGGTTGACACATGACCAAAAACTATCCTCATATTCCTTGATCACGACCCATAAGAGGTCATGAATTCCAATAGGTTCTCATCAGATGGGAGAACAATGTTCTGGAAGGGATACGTAGCAAGGAAATCCACTAGAGAGATCTAGTTCCAATGCCCCTAGTACATAATGCATAACATCACGAAATTGATCTTTAGTTGATGTAGGCATGGAACAGGTTTCCACATAATCGACCCATGGTGGGGAAGATACCATTGGTACAAAAGGACCATTTAGGGAAGATGGTTGACTGGAAGCTATATTTGGACCAAGAAATGAAAGCTAGCCAATGGTGACAATTCTGCCTTCATGCAAGAAACACATCACTCGAAAGAGTGTTGAAACAATAACTCCCATGTCATAAACATAGTCACGCCCAAGAAGTAAATTGTAATCTAAAGGCCTAGGACTGCCATCACATTGAGATAAACAATTTTCCCTCCCAAAGTAATAGGCAACTGAGGAAGGATCCCTAATGGTTGACTAGTTCCTCCGTTAAAAGCCAACAGATTCAGGGTAACAGGTACAAGTGGCGATGAACCGAGCACTTGCCAAGTAGTGGTGGAAAGGATACTCAAAAATTCACCTTCATCTACAATAGTGCCAGATACAATAATATTATAAACCTGTACTATGATCTAGAAAGGCACATAAGAAGGAAGACAACATCCTGTCAGTCGATTCCAATCAAAGGAAGTGACCAGACTACTTGGAGGGGGTACCGTAAGAATGGTAAAATTGCCCCCCTTGAGTTACGAGAACATGAGGATTTTCCTCATGTCTTGATGGAACAAGAGGGTTTCCTCCAAGCTCATTAGAATCTAAAGAAACAAAAAGAACCTGATTGGTATCATACTCACTCTCTACAGGAAAGGTATGATTATCTGAAGGTGAAATTAGGTCAAATATTTCCTCGACCTGTGATTGATCAAGTATAGACTCATGGGATTCACATTTAGAGAGAGTGGGTTTGACCGAAGTTGATTTGGGTCAATCACTTCATCAACTAGTGAAGGATTAAGGGAGAGTCTCCTATAACCAGATGGAAATTGTAGCGGGAAGCAGGAAAATTATCCAACACCTTTCGGGATTCATTTAGATAGGGACAAAGGTGAATGGCATGATTCCCTTCACATAACCTATAGGGAAACTTAACTTTACCCTTCTTTCCATGAACTTTACTACCACTAGTTGATGGTGTGTCACCGGCATGATGTCTAGAAGTTGATGACACAGGATGATGTGAACGAGCAGACCATTCTTCTAAGATCTGAGGAATACTAGAACAATTTCGAAGAAGATGGTCTCCCGTACAAAGTTTGTGAGGCTTATCGGATGGTTTCTCATTAGTGGTTGCATTTGAAGCAATGGTTGCTTGGTTACCCCCCTGCTAAATTTGCTTCTTCTTCTTCTTTTTCTTCCCTTTCTTCTTCTTCTTAGCCACCTGGTTACTAGTGCCAATACTTTCACTAGGCAAAGAGGAAGAAGGGGAGGAAAAAACAACTGACAAAGAAGGCAAAGGGTCAACTTTAGGATCAACTAGAGGTTGATTTTGTCTAGTTGTAGGAATATTCAGTTGCAAGGCCAAGGAGGTTGAGAACAACCATACTGGAAATCTGATGATAAGTCCCGAAAGGGAAAATGTAGCCATATAAGGAGCACCAATATTTCTAAAAGGAGGAAAAGGACTAGTATCCCCATCAAAAGGAATTCCTTGATCGGTAGACTCCAGAGTTGTTGCCATATCTTTCAACCTAAGATCAACTAAGGAGTGATGTGGAGGATGTTATCCATGGTCAATTAATTTATTTTAATCAAAATAACACAACAAAAAAAAAGAGGGATAATCTAGGCAAAAGGATTACCAAGCAACTGTGAACTGCAATATACTGCCTCAGTAAACCAAGGACTTAACATACGTGTAGGCAATCTCCCCGATTGGTGTGTTTGTTGTATCACAGTGTACAAGGTGGCCAACTCAGTTACCTAAGGATGGATAGCAACCCAATGTAGTCCTCCCATATATACCCGAAAGTACGTGGTGGCCCAATCCATGTTAGCGCTGTCTAATGCGAAACCGCATAGTGAGATCATTCCTTTATACTTTTCGTACTATAACACCGCCCTATATACCCGAAAGTATGTGGACAAGCTACGATATACTTACGTACATGGAATGATGTATCACACTTAGAATGTATCGCAGACAATTAGCGATAGCTACTATGTTTAACGATGCCAGAACACGTCTCTAACCTAGACCTCTAAATGTTATGTGTTAAGTTACAATGCTCCAATAGGTTAATTGAGATAACTTTTAAGTTGATCTTCTTAAGAATCTACATTTCAAGGTTCACCATGTGATGTATGTTTGCAATTCCTAGAATGAAACTATGATGAGAAACATTCTTTTCATCTTATTTGAACAATGAAAACCTTAACTACAAGGGATAGAGCAATCAGAATGTTTGATCAAAGAGCATATAGCACATCTAATGCAACTTTCCCTATACTATTCCTAAAAGCACACACAAACCTCTAAATTCATAATGAAAGTTTTTCTTTTCATTTCCCTTAAGTGTTTAGATGAACAAAAAGGAGCTTGATGAACATACAATCAATCAATCCTTTTCTCAAGAAACAAACACTTTACGACAGGTTCCTTTTTGAAAGAAATGAAGACTTTACGACACTTCCTTTTTAGAAATGATTAATCGACTATAAGCTAACTTTGACAATGAATTGATAATGATAAAGAAATCATTTAACAAACACTAAACAATCAAGGCCAAAGTAGGGCTAGGAGAAGAAATACAACTTGATTTCAGAACCATAAGAATCATTGATCTTTCAGCAAACAACAAGAGAAGCAACTTTGGAAAAATCAAACCAAAGGTGGGTTTTTAGCCTAAGAGGAATCAGCGCAAGACAGAGAAGGAGACAGTGCACTACAATGCACTGTCTCTAAGGCAGGGGCTGCTCTACAATGCACTGTGTCAAGACAAACACTGCGCTATTTCCAGAGAGTCAATTCAAGAGACATTCAAGCATAATGTTTGACTAAAAACACTTCAAGAACACTGAAATAAGATCAAAAAAGCTAAGAAAAGTCTACTAGGGTGTAATATGATGAGGGTAAACCACTAAGAACGATAGCCGTTCCCCAGTATGGTTGCCAATTTGTTACAGGGAATTTGCATCTACGGATAAACACATTTTCCCTAGGTTGGTGACTACACCTAGAACAACAGAATGAAAGTAGTTTAACCTCTTCCTATAGAATATATATGATATTTAGGAACTTACTTGTTGACTTTCACTTCCTTTATCTCTTTTGAATTGCTCCCGTCTCTCCCACTTGAACTAAATCCGCTCAAAAGGTACCTACATCAAGAGAAACAGGAACAAGAAACGATCAAAGCATACATGAGATATCGACTATAAAACAATGGAATAGAAGAAATTGAAACACATAATGATCACATATATGAATAATCATATGAGAAAACGAATAATCTCTTTATTAATGTAGAAGGAATAGTATCACCCAATACAATTTGATTCTGTGCCACTCCTCTAGCTTCAGTTCAACACTCACCACATCAAAAGCACACAACTCCAGCAGCATAACATTGATTAACATAAATTCAATCCTCAAACCAACATAATTTCCTTACAAACTTCAAATTCTAGCCCCTTGATCACTACGATGAGTTCTCAATTTATAGGAAATGGAGGTGGTTTTGTCATAAATGAGGGTATTGAATGGCCTTCCAAACTTGGAGTTAGTTTCCATGGAGAAAACATTGAGAGGAAAGGAGGTTAATGGATCCTTAGCCTATCCAATTTTGAGCTCATAAGAGGAGATAAGATATGGGAACCTTCTAGAATCATCTAGAATGAAGGAATATTCCCAGAACCCTATGTAAATTTCACTCAATCTCGCCCAGCGCAGGCTAAAGAAGGCCTAAGTGCACTGTAGTGCAAGCCACAACGGGCTTTCTTACTCTGCAGTGCACTGCCTCAAAGCTACAGTGCACGCCACAGTGGGCCTACCTGCTCTACAGCACACTGTCTCAAGCCTTGGGCTGTGCTGGTGTCCCAAGGAGGCATTTCAAGAAGGTTTCAGGCCATGAAACTTACATAGAAGGAGGCATTCAATGAGTTGACTCAACAACTAAATTAGGGTTTGATGAGCCCTAAAATTACTGATCTGAATGTCAAGAGTGATCTTCCCAAATAGACCTGTAACAGAAGGCCGGTCCATAAGTAGGTATAGATGGTGAATAACTTACTACTAGGCTAGTAGTACTAGTAGGAGTACTAGTTGAAGAAATGGATAGTTGAGAGGAGGTGAATTGAGTACAAGTGAATGGAGAAGTGAATGGATGGAAAGGTGAACTGATCTCATTAGTATCTGATTCATAAATTGATGTGGTAACTTTCTTACATCATGAATGAATGGGAAATGCAAAAGGAGTTACTCCAATCCTTTCACTTTGTAATTGAGTTAATACACCAGTTTCTCGTAATAAGGAAGTAATGCTTTCTTCAGAGGCTTAGAGTCTCTCGGGTTTCTCGACAGAAATGGATATCTATTCCAATTTATGTATCAAGGAGTGAACTTCGGGAGACTCGGGAGTGTAATTTGGAGAAGGTGGTTGTCTTGATACTTCAAAAGATGAGGGAGATGTTTCTACAACTTCAGATTTCTGATTTGGACATTTTGAACGAGATCTAGAAGAAGTATAAGTTGTGGAGGGGTTTTGACTCTTATGAATGTTTTTCGATTGATATTTAGTTTTATATGTCGTTCATGGTTAGATGGCCCTCCTCCTAGTTCCAAAATGTTGAAGCCTCAAATTTATGTTGCTCCAACATGGGGGATAACCACCTGGTCTGGACCTTAGGACAACTCCTTTTCCATTTGAAGTGGTGGCTCCGACTGAGGATGATGGGACCAGTTTCCCAAAGTGGGTTTTAAAATGAGAGTGGGTGGTTTTCAAGTGATTGTAGTAAGAATAATGATAACTAAATGGCCTATTCTATCATGCAAATATCTAGCTAACTTAATCTAATATAAACCTGGGTATTCTGTGTGATATGCGATCTAAAAGGGCATTTGTTGGACATGTGATAATAAATATCAATCACGCATTAAACAAAGGTGACAACGTGTAAAGATAATTTATTTGACTAAATAGTTAGCCAAATAAATGTATAAACTATATCACATATATATGATGATCATATATGAAAATAATCATTTTCAACTAGGCATCATACAGTAGTGCAATTAACGCATAACAGAAAGAACATATCTCATATACAATTCATGAAAATGAAATGTTATCACTAATTAAACATAAACAAAACTAATAATACAAGAGAAAAGTACCATATGTGTGAAGTTTTGCTCATTTGACTAATGACATAGATCAACTCCTTTCTTCATATCAAATTAATATCTTCCAAGTATACAATACAACATAAACAAAGGAAATTAGTCTGATATTTAAAAGAAATGAACATGTTCCATAATTTCATCAAGGAATTCACAAACTTACAGAAGTGCATTCTTTGCAAATGTTTTTGATAGAATTCTAGACCCTTCTCTAAATTCATGAGAAGGGTATAAATACTATTCTAAGTAATGTTAAAAAATATATTGTACAAAAATTTGAGGAGGTTTCAAACAACCTTCCTCCTAACTTGCAAATAACTCTAAAAATAAAAGTGACTTGATGAGAAGAGGTTATAATGATGACTTTTTTTCTGCAAGCTTCCTTTTTAAATCACATATATCAGCCATTGATTTCACTTGAGGAGGTGCCCCAAACTTTGTTCTGACTTGTCTTGTGAAAATAGCATCTCCAAGAGCTAGAATCATCTGTTGAGTCGAATGGAGTGAGAAGTTAAGGGTCATGATTTGGTTGTGTGGCTTGACAAGGTATTGCCAATAAGCCTCCCAGTCAATCTTTGCTAACTTTGCAATTTCCTCCCTTTCGATTTCCACTCTTTCCTTCCAGCTTTTGTGCAATTCATTTAAATTTGGGAGTGATTTTGGGTTACCTTCTTTCACCAGGTTGGTGGCATGCAAAGTGTGGTTTACTGCTTTTACTATGTGTTAGGTTCCTATACAAATAGGTGTCATTTCTCATGATTGACTGTGCAAATACCAAATATGATCATCCTTTTCATGCTGCAAAGGTTCCATATTATCACAAAATCAAGATTCAGATTAAGAGAAGAGAAAGGAATCTCAAAGAAAGACCAAGAAAATGGCTTGTTAAGACATGCAAACAGAGAAGTGCAATCACTGACTTTCTCACAGTGGATGAATAGCCAAACAATTCAACCCTGGCCAGATCATGTTTAAATTTCTTGTTTTAGAATAAAGAAAAAGATTTGCTCAAACATTTCAAGCTTGGAAGATCACTAGATTAGATAGAGAATTAAAGGGTCCAACTGCTCAATTTGAGCCCTTGGTTGAAATAAGGATAGATTTAGATAGGAGGGCAGCCAAAAGAAAAGAGGAAAAGTAGGGTTTGCTAGCTTAAATGCACCCAATCAAAGGAAGAAAAAATGTTAGATATTTTAGGTTGGGTAGGCAGATAATTATGAGGTTGCAGAATGCAGAGTGATGTTCAGTTTAAATAGTATCACAAGCATCATGGCAAAGTGGCTACAAGTTCAGTGGAGCATGACTGACTTCCCCTTTCATTTCCCTCACAAATTTCACTAACATCCCCTAAGGATATTGAGATCTTCTCAATAGTCCTAATCCATTTCATTTTTGAGAGATACTAAGCAAAACATTGTCTTTGCTTGGTAAACACAAGCCACATTTCTTGTGTAAATATAATCATCTCATTTCCCCTTCATCTCCTAAAAAATCTAAGTTTTACCCTATAAACTTAGCATTTCCCTATCACTTGTCATATTAACATCCTAACTTTAGTATATAATTCCTATATTAATGTTTCCCTACCCCTACTATGTTTTAAAAAGCAAAAAAGCAAAAATATTATATATATATCCCACCCCCGCTTAATATGGCTATGGTGCAAAGATTCCTTGAGAACCATTGGTCCATCTGCGACCAATGATAGCCCACCACGTGTCCCACTGGGATTTGTTAGACCTCTGGTCAAGTGAATAACCATACCTGCCACGCCCACGCAATAAACCTAGTTAATTAACCTTTGGTTAATTGAAATGTCAGGTCCGCTCTGCATTTATCAAATAAACCAAAGTTTGAAACCCACCAAACCTTACAAAAATTAAAAGTTATCGCGCGCGATGTTTTGTTAAACCCCCGACAAATCACCTTCTCGTCCACCATCGGATCGCCTTCTCCAGATCCAACAGTCCTCATTGATATTGGGAGTGCCCCGACGTCGGGTCGTTAGCACCCGATGGTCGGCGGTTCTCCTGTCGTACACAGGGACACTTGGTGCATTCACATTGCATCGGGCCAGTGCTGACAGTAACTGCCCCCATACCAAAGGCGGTCCGATGGAAACCGGATACCGCCCTTCGTCCTTCCACCCTAGTCACTATCCCGTCAGCAAACACGTCATCACCCGCACTGCTCCTCCATCCACCGTGTCTGCCATGTCAGCGACCACGTCACCCTCCGTACTTCGCTACCGGACAAATGCTATGTCATGTTGATGTCATCCCCAAAACACGCCAAAAAATCTCGAAAAGTCCAAATTTTTATAAAAATTTGAGAAAACGATTGTTTTTGTTTATTCGAAGCTTCGTTGACTTCGCAACCCTACATGAAATTTTACGATGAATTGGCCATTACTACTGCACAGTCCGTCACCCAGCAAGGTTAACTTCATAGTGCATTGCTCTAGCTCGGCCTGCAATCTTCATCATACACCAGGCACCCATAAAACAGGTATTTACCCCATAGTCGTCCTCAAACCCTATTTTAAGAAATTTCTCTGGTAAACTTACCTGAAAAAGCTAAATTTAAATCAAAAGAATTGCTACCTGTGACCTCTGCACTGAAAAATCATTGTTAGACCATTGTTACCGGAAAAAAACCTGCAAATTTTGCCTGTAACCACTGCAAATCGCCCGTGAAACCATAATTCGAGCCCATCTCTGCCTGTGAAATTCTTTAAAAAGCACCTGCAAGGGAGAGTTTTTCCCCTTTTTTTTCAAAGTTCCAAGCTAATTCTGCAATTTCCTGTGAGAAACCGATCCATTGCTCTCCTGCCTGTTACCCTGAAAGAGCTCTAAACCCAAGGTTAAGGTCACTTAGCAACTTGAAAGGGAGGCTATTTTCACAGTCTTGTCCAACCTCCCCAGGTACAGTCTGCATAATTCACCTTTTCCATCATGAACACTACCTAGTGAGGTGACCACAAGATAAAATTCAGTCTGCAAAATCCTGACAAAAGTCTTAGAGTCAGAGTTCTCTTTTATGTTGTTCCATAAACCTATATTCCAGTCAAGACACAATCAATTAAAGTATGGATGCTCCAGTGGCTCTCAACATTTCCCCTTTGAATGCACCACATAGGGATTTGGAGTGGTTACCTCTGGCAGACAGGGACTTCCAGAGTAAGGACATGATAGGTCTCAAGTCTCACCTGCAAACTTTTTGTCAATTTAGAAATAGCCATAGAAATAACACTGATGTCCTAAGAATCTGGGAATCCAACATGCCCATCTACTACATCCCTTCAGTTAATTTGTTGCCTGACTTCATTCATCTATGCCATGCAAACTATGATCCCACACAAAGAGAAATCCTCACTCCAGATGGATCTGTACTGTTCTACATTACTCCTCAATCCATAAATGAAATGTTGAACTTTGAGCCACCTCAACCTCTGGTTCTTCTCACAATGAAACTCATGCTTGATCAAGGTGCAAAACTGCCTAGATCATAAATAGCAAGAGTAGGCCAGTTGTTCATGCAACCACAGTGCCAAGCTGATCATCCTCCACCCTATCATCAAGTCTCATTTAATGAAACAGACAAGTTCCTAATAGATATGATAGCCTACATTCTAGGATGCAAAACCAGTGAGTTTGTGGATGAAACTGTGTTTGTGCTAATGTCCATGTTCACTCCAGGACAACCCCCTGCTATCATGTATGACTATGCCACCTTCATAGCAAACAAAATTCATGAGCAATTCATGATGTTGGAGAGAGAAAGAGTGTTCAAATATACCTCTTACATATACCATCTGCTGCTGTACTATCACCCTGATAGTTTCCAACTTCCTCTCAAGAAACTAGACTCCAAAGAAGAGAGGAGATCTGTTATCTTCTGGACCTCAGTTTTCCATGAAGTCCACCTCTCACCCTATACATATTGTGAGTTTATTGATATGTTCATTTACCCAGCCACTTGCCTCTTGATGATGAATCCTCCTGGCAGACTCACTACTGAAATGCAGAGAATTTTACATCTTTCAAGGGGCTACAGCATTGGTGATTGGTACTTCTACCAAAACCATACGATGATTAGGATTTATGGTTGTGAGTTTCCCCCCTACAAACTGCCAAGATATGTCCCCATGAGACCTTTTGCCTTGGAATATTTCGGGCAATTTAGTAGTGCAGATTTGACTAATTTCCATGGCAAAAACAAGAAGGCACAGCTCAAGATTAGACATCAATTGGGTCCTTTTGTTTCCAATAAAAGGGAATAAGTCTGGAGTGATGCAGACAAGATTCTAAGGGAAGAAATCATGCTAAAACAAAGCTTCATTTGGCACCATATGACCCAGAACATTTCATAAGCTATAGAAGAGTAAAAAACAGGGTTTCAGGATATGTGCACCAGCCAATCCCTCACATTGAACAATATGCAAATCGACAAGAATGGGTAGAGGGAAAACTAATTGAAGATATTACTGAAGAAGAAAAATTAGAAAAAGAAATGAAAGATTATGAGAAGAGAATTGTCCTGGATTATTTTGCAGAGGTCTCTTTCACACATCCTCAACATATTGGAGCAAGCACATCAGCTACGACAACTTCACAATAGCCGGCTCAAGAAGCCACTCCACCTATAGGAAAGGTAAAGAAATACAACATTTTGAGCAGTAGAGTACAATGGCAGAACATCCATCTACAAATCAGGAAAAGGGTCAAGAACAAGCCCCTTCAACCCAAGTAAAGGCAGCTAAAATCCCCATACTACAAACCCCTCACAATGATGAGAGAGCCAAAAATAGGGACAGACCTGAAGAGACACCTATAGGAGCATCTACAGATCAGCAGGGTGAGAAGAGACAAAGGCTAAACCCCTATTCTGAGGAGGATTTCACCGAAGAAACAACAGGTAACATCAGGGGTGAGGGAACCTTTGAACAGTAGATCCCTCCAATTTTGGAAACATCGACCAACTCCTTTTAGCAGGAGCAAGAGAGACAGCCTGGTGTGGAGGTTACATCCGCCAAGCAACAGAGCAAGTAGGGCTCGGATATCAAGAGAGCATTCACAGAAATTAAAGCTAGAAACGAACCAGTGAGGTTTCAACTTTATAACCAATTGTTAAGAATGGCTCCTACCAATCAACAAAGCCTGATGGCAGCCTATGATATGCAGGCAGGGAAGATGACTCTTAGTCACTTCAGGCCCACTGTACAGCAGCCACAGTCAGCTGCAGATTACATTAGGACCAATCTAGAATTTCTTGCTAAAGACATTCATCCAATAGACCAGATTGAGTTGCACATACAAGCTGGAGAAATGGTATACTCCACCTTGGCAGACAAAGCTCTAATGGCCCATAGACTGCAAAATTCATTATATAACACTTCTGCCTAATTAGAGCTAGAGAAAGCCTCATCATTGGCCACGGATAATAGAATAAAATCCTTGGAAGAAATTATCATAGAGTTGGGACATGATCCCAAGGATCCCAAAGGCGCACAAGCCTTAATAAGGAAAAAGGAGGAGGACATAGTGACCCTGAGGAGACAATTGAAGCTGCCAGCTACAATACACCCTAAAACCACAGAGGTGGCACAACAAAAGGAAGAAGAGGATGTGGTCAGCTTACTAATGAGGATGAACCAAAGATTGTTGGATACAGAAAAGGCCTTGGAAGAAGCTATACAAGGAAAACAGCAAGAGTTGGCCTCTCAGCCAGCCCAAACAGCTCCAATTCTCACAGCTCCTCCTCCAGCAGTCACTATAATAGCACCCCCCTTGATCCAGCATCAACAGCAGGTACCTCAACGTCAGTAGCAGCTACAGCAAGTGCACTACAGGAGGCCAGCTTAAGCATGGAGGAGATGATGAAAGAGATAAAAGTTTTGGAGATACAGATGGCAGAACTGAAGGAAACCAAGGAAAAACTAGCCAAAATTGAGGTTAGTTATGACAATTCAAAGATGACTGTAGCTGAGAAAACCAGGTAAGTGAAGGCTCTAGAGAATAAGATAAAATCCTTGGAGAAGGACCTCACTCTCCATAGAACCCTAACAGAAATAAAGACCATTTTGTGGGATAAGATTGGCCAAGTTATTGTTGATCAATGGACAGCAACACAAACTATTTTTTATCAGATAGAGTTGATAGGAGTGGCTCAATATGAAACTCAAAAGGCCAGGGTATTATTGGCCAATAAGCCTGAGCAAGCCAATCAAATGATTCATTTTTTGAACACTCATACCAGTGAACAGTTAGCATCTCTGGACATTCATAACAGGACAGAGACTATTTTAAGAGTCAAGAAGGTTCTAACTATCAGAAATTCTGTTCAGATAGTAGAAAGAAAATGCTAGGAAATGCAGGCAGATATAGAAGCCTTCAGACATAAATTTGCAATGCTACAATGCAAAGGTTTACCTAGCCTGGTCACTAGCAGTGGGAAGCTGTTAAAGCGAGAACAGTATGCTCATAGGTTAAATACCTATGTGCAAAATCAAATTACAACATCATTAAGCAGTACAGAAGAGACAATGCCTCCCTCTGGACAGAGTTTGTATGATAAACTGGAAAGTTTTTTTTAATTGAGCATAAGGTGGCACATCTTTTTAATTTCCAGCCAAATTATTACAGGTACATTGAAGCTGATGGGACACTAATCAAATTGAGAAAGCATCAATTACCAATAGATCAGTGGTGGCAGAGCATGCTAGAGGTTTTACCAAAATAAGTTGAGTTCTCCTTTTTGTAAATTATTTGCATTACATTTAAAAGGTAATATCAGGGAAAATCAAATCAACTAAGGAGAAGATCCATGCCAAAATATAAAACAGGCTCAGGCAGAGGTGGCAAAAGACAACACATCAGGGAAGTGGCCATCAACCGACTATCAGAGTCAAAAAGTCAGCAACAAGCAGGACACCTACAGCAGCCAGTACAGCATAGTTACTTCCTCATTTATTGTTGCGCGGTTTTTTCTACATCATTTATTGTCCCTGCCAGAGTAGATGGATAAATTTATGTCTAGATATTTCCCTATGGGATATTTTGTAAACTTCTTATAAATACTTTCAAAAGAGGTGTATTACTGTTGGCTGATGAATATCATTCTAGACCCACTCTGTAAATTTTGAGAACTCTTCTGAAATAAAATTGTTGGATGCTGTGTTGGTGAATTTGTTGGTTGTGGAATCAATGGATGAAGGATGTGTTGCAGAATTCTTGTGTTGATGCATGGATCAATCAATTTCCTTTACTCTTGAGTTACTGTATTTGTGTTTTATTTATCATATGAATACCATGTTCTAAATTACAGGAAAAAAGGATAACCCAGAATTTACTAGTTGTACTTTGTGTTCAATTCCTGTAGTTTTCTATGTTTTCCACAGGACTATCATGGGCAAGAATTCTTAAATGCTCTTGTCTCCCTGGTTCTTACACACTAAATATCATCAAGGAATTCTTAATTGCTCCTTGATAATGTTTACACATTTTCCCTCTATTAACATAATGAAAGATTCTTGATTGCCTTTCATTTCTTAACTTCATTTCATCCTACTTTCAGCTTCAATATCATTCTATGTTTAACTATCCTACTCTGCTATCTTCCTATTGCCAAAGAACCATATCCAGAAGTTTGTTTCACTAGACTCCATCGACCCAATGGTCTGAACTTCTCTCAACTTACTACCTTGTTCTACTGAATGTCATCTTCCAAACACCAAATGAAACTTGTGCTTCATAACTAGCCTAACATACAATCAAACAAATCTAAATCATAAAGAGAGAGCCCTCTCTTGTTGCAGATTGGCTAGGATCTACAGCTGAAAGATTGGTTAGTAGTTACCTCAGCTGTATTCCCTTCTAGAGCCAGGGAACATCCTGAATAACATAATTGGCGACTCCACTGGGGACTTCTGAATCAAAAAGAGATCAGTCCCCTTGCTTTAAACATATTCAAGCAAAAATACTAAAAACATATTTAGAAGCTGGCTCCAAAAAAGAAAACTTGTTACACCAGATCCAATCCAAATCTTATCCCCCATCTATCTTTGAAAATCCTAACTTGATCCCCAAAACCCTTAGGAGACATGAAAGTCTAGAAACTGTTGATTCAGACTTTGATATACTTCAGCAAAACCTTCCAAAATATGAGCTTACCCCTGGAAGAGCCACAATTCTTTCTTTCAATACTACAGCCTCTCCAAGTTCTTCATCCACACCTCAAAGTATACTTTCCACTCCCCCATCCACTACTCATATTTCCACTCCTATCCCCCTTGTTCCAGCCCTCTTATTCCTTCCTGCTGCCCCATTTATCCTCGTAAATATGGCCAACCGTTATGCTCCTTTGCAGTTGCCTGCCAATCCAGGGGCTATGCCTCAAGACTATCAAAGAAATATCACCTACTTTGATGGTGCTAGTTCCTATACAGCTCAACAACACACTAAGAAAATGCAAGGTTATTTTGAGAACTATGAAATTGATGATGATGATGTAAGATTGAAAATATTTGTCCAAAGTCTAACTGGTGATGTGAGGACCTAGTTTAGAGCACTTGCTGCAAATTCTATAGCCAATCCTGAGGCCCTATATCAATCCTTCTTAAACAGATGGGAAAAGAAGAAAGAGCCTTTACACATTTTAACTGAATTTGACAATTTAAAAAGGGGCCCACAAGAGACCGTTCAAGACTATTGTGCAAGGTTTAATAATGTCTATAGTGCCATTCCTCAGAACCTTAGACCTCCTCTTGACCTAGTCTTGATAAAATTCCCTAATGGATTTGATTCAGACATGGCATATCAGCTGAGGGAAAGAGCCCCATTAAGCCTAGCAGACATGTAGAATATAGTTGTTAGTGTAGAAGCAAACTTGATTGCCAAACGAAACCGGGCTAGAACTGAAAGAAGAACAACTTTTAAAGAAGAACCTTCAACATTTGAGCAAAAGTTAGATGCAATCATTAAAGGTATGGACAGATTAGGAGATAGAGTGGAGACTATTGAAAGGAAATCATCCTAGGAAGAGCAACCAAGTAACACAACAAGAATCCCAAACTTTAGAAAGAATCAAAACCCCACTACTGGAAGGACTGGCCATGATCAAAACATCAGACCCCCATTTCAAGAGAATTATGCTAAAGCCTCAACCTCAAGTGAGCCTGCAGAGGATACACAAATTAATCTAATGGGTTTAAATGGTGATCAACAAATTTTCCTAACACAAGAGGATCAGGAGGCTCATAATTTAAATCAATTTCAAACCAAGTCTGGAGAATCATTTGATTTTAAAGAAGGCTATGATGCAGCAGTCTATGAGGTTCATAAACAATAAAAATTGAGAAGTAGGACAATAAATGTAC
Organism: Pinus taeda; assembly: GCA_000404065.3. Classification (NCBI taxonomy): domain Eukaryota; kingdom Viridiplantae; phylum Streptophyta; class Pinopsida; order Pinales; family Pinaceae; genus Pinus; species Pinus taeda. The sequence continues at coordinate 29,697 of APFE031284288.1, forward strand.
TTGAATCCACCAAATTGAACGACACGAAACAGCCCAAGAGAACTAAAGATACTTATCCCCTCACAGAATTCACAGCTGAGACAGACCTCAACTCAAAAGAGCCTATCATAGAAGACGTTTTAGACCTGGAACCATAAAATAATCGGCCATCTTCTTCCTCTTTCCCAAAAGAAAGTGTAAGTAGATCTACTGTAGAAAATTGCAAAGCAGAGGTAGTTCCTTACAACAGTCCTGATAAAGAAAAGAACTTGGAAAACACAACAGAAAAGGAAAAGTTTGTTGTCCACAATACAAGAGTTCAAGTGGAAAAACCTTTCAACTTAGAAATAGAAATAGGTAAGATAAAAATAGCCATTCCATTGTCCGAATTGGCTAAACATGAGGTCTAAAGGGAACAAATTAATAGGTCACTTCAAATATCTGAAACTACAGATGCAGTCAATGTCCTAGATGATCAACCAGAGTTGATTTTTGGTCCTGAAGTCAATGGAAAGACAGTAGATGGAGGAGTTCCTCCATTCTATGTGAGCTAAAACATTCATGACAAAGTGTTACATAATGCAATGTTTGATTCAAGTGCTCCCCATAATCTAATGCCCAAGTTAGTGATGGAAAAGCTAGATCTAGATATCACAAGGCCATATAAGGACTTATTCTCATTTGATTCCAGCCAGGTCAAGTGTCTAGGCCTAATCAAAGACCTTTGTGCATCTTTAGTGCAATATCCAGCCAAAACAATCTTAATGGATGTGGTGGTGGCTGATATCCCACCTAAATATGGCATGCTCTTATCCAGATCTTGGGGTGCAAAACTCCAAGGTTCTTTGCAACTAGATATGTCATATGCCACCATTTTAGTATTTGGCCACCCAAAGAGATTGTACCAGGAAACATTGATGAAATATGTGGTTAGCAGTCAAGAGAAGCCCCAAAAATTTCCCATATATTCGATACACTGATATGGATTCATTTATCTTATACAATGCTGACATGTGCCCCAAAACTGAGGCCAAACTCCTACAAACAGCACAGACAATGAGCATAAATGAACAATCCAGTGACCAGGACCAAAAAATTGTTGATATGATTGATGCAACAAGTGAACTAGACATATCAAATCAGCTACAAAATTCAAACTTACTGCCCACTAAAGCAAGTTCCCAAAACTCCTGAGACTAGTGGTGATCAAGAAATCTTATGGTACTTAGAGTTTGATGGATCAGTAAATAAATTAGGGGCAAGGGTAGGAATTTGGATACACAACATACAAAATGACCATGCTCAGGGTCATGCATATAGGCTAAATTTCAAATGTGCAAACAATATGGCCGAATATGAAGCCCTTTTGTTGGGACTCAAACTAATTAGAAGTCTAGAGGTGACCAAGATTTCAATACTAGGAGACTCAGATTTGATAATACAATAGATAAAGGGAAACTTTGTTACAAATGATCCTAGGCTAAGAGCTTATAGAGGTGCAGCAATGGAAATACTGAACACCTTCTTGGAATCACAGCTCACCAAAATTCCAAGAAAACACAACCTACATGCACATAGTTTGGCAACATTTGCCAGCACTTGCAAACTGCCATTTGAGCCCAATCATCACTTCACTGCTGAGATCAAACACAGACCTGTTGTCCCAGATAATGTGAAAAATTAGCAAGTGTTTGAGAATGATACCCAAATCAATAACTTCCTCACTTTAAAAGAAGAATTCTCAAGCACAAACATAGACACAAGCATTATTGATGATCAACAACAAATTGACAAAATGGAGCAAAATATATTAGCTGAAGCAGCAAATTTGATTTTTCATCCAACTTTTAATCACAACAATCTGCAAGAACTAAAACAAATGAATTTTGATGAAATAATTGAGGAAGAATCCGAAGTAATTAAGCTGAAGGACAATGTCCTGCTGATAGGCCTGACCCCTTTAGAAGATATATTTGATTCAAATGACATTCCAAGAAAACCAAAAATTCAACCATTAAATGAAGAGATTGAAGACTACAACATTAGAACCACAGAAAATCCCAAAATGATAAAACTCTCCAAAACATTGCCTTCTGACCAAAATGTCAAATACATTAAGTTGTTTATAGAGTTCCAAGATGTCTTTGCATGGAGCTATGAGGATCTAAAATCCTATGACACCTCTGTTATCCAACATACAATACCCTTGAAAGAAAATCAAAATCCTTTTAAACAAAAGCTGAGAAGGATTAATCCAGTCCTCCTTCCCCTTATTGAAAAGGAAGTCATAAGAATGTATCAAGCTAGAATAATTGCACCCATTAGGTTTTCTGAATGGATTTCAAATCTAGTGCCCACTAGAAAGATAACTAGAGAGATAAGGCTTTGTGTTGATCTGAGAAATTTGAATAAAGTCTCTCTCAAAGACCACTACCCCTTACCCAAGATGGATCACATTTTACAAAGGGTGGTGGGTGCTTCAAGGATCTCATTGTTAGATGGATTCTTAGGATTTAATCAGATTTTAGTTCACCCAGATGACCAAGATAAAACTGCCTTTACAACACCCTGAGGAACCTTAAAATATGTGAAGATGCCTTTTGGACTCAAAAATGCAGGGGGCACATTTCAGAGAGCAATGGACATATCCTTTGCTAAAGAGATCCATGACTAATTAGTCATATACCTTGATGATCTCACTGCTTTTTCAAAATCAAACCAAGAACATTTAGATCATTTGAGGCAAGTGTTCCTAATTTGCAGAAAATATGGCATATCATTGAACCCAAAGAAATCATTATTTGGCCTGGAAGAAGGCAAACTCCTAGGTCACATAATTTCTAAAGATGGAATAAGAATAGATCCAAACAGAATACAAGCTATCCTTCAAGTCCCTCACCTAAGAAACATCAAGGAATTACAAGCCTTTCTAGGGAAAATAAGTTTCCTAAGAAGATTCATTCCCAATCTGGCCGAGCTGATTAGACTGTTGAATAATATGCTGAAGAAAGATTCTAAAGTCAAATGGACAATAGAAGCTAAACAAACCTTTGAGGAAATCAAAATAGCTCTAACAAGAACACCTGTTCTTACAAGTCCCAAGTTTGATAGAGATTTCATAATCTTTTCCTTTGCATTTGAGCATACTATTGTCGTTGTCCTATTACAAAAAGATGACCTAGGATGTGAAAAGCCCATTTCTTTCTTCAGCAAGACACATAGAGATGCTCCACTCAAATACCAAATCATGGAGAAGCAAGCCTATGCTCTTGTGAAGGCCATAAAGGATTTTAGAGTTTATATCTTGTAATATCATGTAATTGCCTATGTTCCAAATGCAGTGGTCAAAGATATTCTAACTCAAGAGGGAATTGAAGGTAAAAGGGGAAAATGGATAGCCAACATTTTAGAGTATGACATTGAGATCAAGCCAACAAAACTCATAAAAGGACAAGGGTTAGCTAAATTAATGACTGAAACCAACTTTCAAGCCCTTGACATCAATGAACTGGATAACAAATAGGAGATGGCGACTCCACAGATCAATCAAGCCTTTTTATAATCACCTTGGTACACTGATATATGTTTTGTATTGTTAAACCTGCAAGCTCCTCCAGGGTTATCCAGAACTGAAAAGAGATTCTTGAGGATGAAAGCTTCAAAGTTTTGTATTATAGACAATGTTTTATTTTGGAAAAATCATGAAGGTATTTTGCTTAATTGCCTAGTTCAGGATGAAACGGACAAAATACTCAAGGAATTTCATGCAGGGGACTGTGGAGGACACTTATACTGGAAATATACAGCTAATAAGATTCTAAGAGCTAGTTTTTATTGGCCCTCCCTATTTACTGACATGAGAAAATTTGCAGTTTCTTGCCATAAATGCCAGATCTTTGAAGTCAAAAGAAAGCTATTACCCTTACCCCTCAAACCTATTTCAACTGAAAGGCCTTTTCAACAATGGGGTTTAGATTTCATTGGATAAATTCATCCATCCTCTTCTGGACAACACAAGTGGATCTTAACTGCCACAGATTACTTTACCAAATGGATAGAAGCTATCCCTTGTAGGCAAGCCAATGACTCAATCATCATGTAATTCTTAGAAACCAATATCCTGTCTAGATTTGGTTGTCCAGAAAAGATTATTACAGACAATGTTGCTGCCTTTAAGTCTAAAATAATGATCAATTTTTTCCACAAGTACCACATTACTTTAGGTCATTCCATAGCTTATTACCCCCAAGGCAATGTCCTAGCAGAATCATCTAATAAAAGCCTGATCAACATCATCAAAAAAGTCTTGGAGGAGAACAAAAAGAACTGGCATAAAAAGTTAGTAAATGCATTGTGGGCAGACAAATTGACCACAAAAAGATCTATTGGAACCAGCCCATATGAATTGGTTTATGGCATGGAGGCTGTCTTCCCCTCATCCCTGGGAATCCTTGTCATCAAATTGTTGCAAGAGGTACAATCAGAACCCAATGACATCCAAAGGAGAATCTATCAAACTATTCACTTGCAACAAACTAGAGAGGAAGTATATTAGAGAACTCAGGTTCTGCAAGACGAACTCAAGAAAATTTTTGACAAAAGAACAAAAGCTGAGGATTTGTTCACAGGAGACAAAGTGCTAAAGTGGGACTCTAGAAGGGAAGACAAAGGAAAACATGGCAAATTTGATTCCCTGTGGAAAGGCCCTTTTGTCATCCAGGTTGTACAAGGAAACAACACCTATTTTTTGAAGAATTTGGATGGCATAGAAGCTCAAGAAGGCCCAGTCAATGGGCAAATGCTCAAGCATTATTTTGACCCTCCTTGTTAAACAGAACAAGAGGGTAGTTTGTACATAAAAAGTCTTTACTTTTGCAGTTCATTTCAGCAATAGGATAGGAAATATGATGCAACAAATTTTGAGAAAGAAGCAAACAGATATACCACCCTTGGTGTTTATTTTTGCATCCCTACTTTTCCCAAGTTCTCTCTTGATTGTTTATGACAAACAATTCTGATCAACCACCAAAGACAGAGTTGTAGTTAGACTCAGATCAGCTTATGTGAAAATCATTTATGCCACAAAGGTTCAGTTGGTAAGCTTGCAGCAAAAGGAAGTTTTAAAAACACAGCAAGAAATGAGAATGAGCCCATCTGACCTGCTTTTCTTGCCTTTTATCTAGGAAAAGCCATCCCCAAGTGGAGCCACTGTTAGGTTCCTATACCAATAGGTGTCATTTCTCATGATTGACTATGGAAATACCAAATATGATCATCCTTTTCATGTTGCAAAGCTTCCATATTATCACTAAATCAAGATTCAGATTAAGAGAAGAGAAAGGAATCCCAAAGAAAGACCAGTAAAGTGGCTTGTTAAGACATGCAAACAGAGAACTGCAATCACTGACTTTCTCACAGTGGATGAATAGCCAGACAGTTCAACCCTGGCCAAATCATGTTTAAATTTCTTGTTTTAGAATAGAGAATAAGATTTTCTCAAACAGTTCAAGCTTGGTAGATCACTAGATTAGATAGAGAATTAAAGGGCCCAACTGCTCAATCTGGGCCCTTGGTTGAAATAAGGATAGATTTAGATAGGAGGGAAGCCAAAAGAAAAGAGGAAAAGCAGGGTTTGTTAGCTTAAATGCACCCAATCAAAGGAAGAAAAAATGTTAGATATTTTAGGTTGGGTAGGCAGATAATTATAAGGTTGCAAAAAGCAGAGTGATGTTCAGTTTAAATAGTATCACAAGCATCATGGAAAAGTGGCTGCAAGTTCAGTGGAGAATAACTGACTTCCCCTTTCATTTCCCCCACAAATTTCACTAACATCCCCTAAGGATATTGAGATCTGCTCAATAGTCCTAATCCATTTCATTTTTGAGAGATACTAAGCAAAACATTGTCTTTGCTTGGTAAACACAAGCCACATTTCTTGTGTAAATATAATCATCTCATTTCCCCTTCATCTCCTAAAAAATCTAAGTTTTACCCTATAAACTTAGCATTTCCCTATCACTTGTCATATGAGCATCCTAACTTTAGTATATAACTCCTATATTAATGTTTCCCTACCCCTACTATGTATTAAAAAGAAAAAAAACCCAAAATATTATATATATCCCACCCCCGCTTAATATGGCTATGGTTCAAAGATTCATTGGGAACCATTGGTCCATCTGGGGCCAATGATAGCCCACCACGTGTCCCACTGGGATTTGTTAGACCTCTGGTCAAACGAATAACCATACTCACCACGCCCACGCAATAAACCTAGTTAATTAACCTTTGGTTAATTGAAATGTCAGGTCTGCTCCGCATTTATCAAATAAACCAAAGTTTGAAACCCACCAAACCTTAGAAAAATTAAAAGTTATCGCACGCGATGTTTTGTTAAATCCCCGACAACTCACCTTCCCGTCCACCGTTGGATTGCCTTCTCTAGATCCAACAGTCCTCATTGATATCGGGAGCGCCCCGACGTCAGGTTGTTAGCACCCGATGGTCGGCGGTTTTCCTGACGTACACAGGGACACTTGGCGTGTTCCCATTGCATCAAGCCAGTGCTGACAGAAACCACCCTCGTACCAAAGGTGGTCCGATGGAAACCAGATACCGACCTTCGTCCTTTCGCCCGAGTCACTATCCCGTCAGCAAACACGTCATCACCCGCACTGCTCCTCCAGCCGCCGTGTCCGCCATGTCAGTGACCACATCACCCTCCGTACTCCGCTACCAGACAAAAGCTACGTCATGCTAACATCATCCCCAAAATGTGCCAAAAAAGCCCGAAAAGTCCAAATTTTTATAAAAAGTCGGGAAAACGATTGTTTTTGTTTACTCTGGCTTCGTTGACTGCGCAACCCTGCATGCAATTTTATGACGAATTGACCACTACTACAACAAAGTCCATCACCCAGCAAGGTCAACTTCAGAGTGCGTTGCTCCAGCTCAACCTGTAATCTTCATCATAAACCAGGTACCCATAAAATAGGTATTTACCCCATAGTCATCCTCAAACCCTATTTTAAGAAATTTCTCTGGTAAACTTACCTAAAAAAGCTAAATTTAAATCAAAAGAATTGTTACCTGTGACCTCTGCACTGAAAAATCATTGTTCGACCACTGTTACCAGAAAAAAACCTGCAAATTCTGCCTGTAACCACTGCAAATTGCCCGTGAAACCATAATTCGAGCCCGTCTCTGCCTGTGAAATTCTTTAAAAAGCACCTACTAGGGAGAGTTTTTCCCCTTTTTCAAAGTTCCAAGCTAATTCTGTAATTTCCTGTGAGAAACCGATCCATTGCTCTCATGCCTATTACCCTGAAAGAGCTCTAAACCCAAGGTTAAGGTCACTTAGCAACTTGAAAGGGAGGCTATTTTAACAGTTTTTTCCAACCTCCCCAGGTACAGTGTGCATAATTCACCTTTTCCATCATGAACACTACCTAGTGAGGTGACCACAAGATAAAATTCAGTCTGCAAAATCCTGACAAAAGTCTTAGAGTCAGAGTTCTCTTTTCTGTTGTTCCATAAACCTATATTCCAGTCAAGACACAATCAATTAAAGTATGGATGCTCCAGTGGCTCTCAACATTGCCCCTTTGAATGCACCACATAGGGATTTGGAGTGGTTACCTCTGGCAGACAGGAACTTCCAGATTAAGGACATGATAGGTCTCAAGTCTTACCTGCAAACTTTTTGTCAATTTAGAAATAAACATAGAAATAACACTAATATCCTGAGAATCTGGGAATCCCACATGCCCATCTACTACATCCCTTCAGTCAATGTGTTTCCTGACTTCATTCATCTATGCCATGCAAACTATGATCCCACACAAAGAGCAATCCTCACTCCAGATGGATCTGTATTGTTCTACATTACTCCTCAATCCATAAATGAAACGCTGAACTTTGAGCCACCTCAACCTCTGGTTCCTCTCACAATGAAACTCGTGCTTGATCAAGGTGCAAAACTACCTAGCTTAGAAATAGCAAGAGTAGGTCAGTTGTTCATGCAACCACAGTGCCAGGCCGATCATCCTCCACCCTATCATCAAGTCTCATTCAATGAAACAGGCAAGCTCCTAATAGATATGATATCCTACATTCTAGGATGCAAAACCAGTGAGTTTGTGGATGAAACTGTGTTTGTGCTAATTTCCATGTTCACTCCAGGACAGCCCCCTGCTGTCATGTATGACTATGCCACCTTCATAGCAAACAAAATTCATGATGTTGGAGAGAGAAAGAGTGTTCAAATATACCTCTTACATATACCATGTGCTGTTGTACTATCACCCTGATAGTTTCAAAGTTCCTCTCAAGAAACTAGACTCCAAAGGAGAGAGGAGATTTGTTATCTTCTCGACCTCAGTTTTCCATGAAGTCCACCTCTCACCCTATACATATTGTGAGTTTATTGATATGTTCATTTACCTAGCCACTTGCCTCTTGATGATGAATCCTCCTGGCAGACTCACAACTGAAATGCAGAGAATTTTACATCTTTCAAGGGGCTACAGCATTGGTGATTGGTACTTCTACCAAAACCATACAGTGATCAGGATTTATGGTTGTGAGTTTCCCCCCTACAAACTGCCAAGATATGTCCCCATGAGACTTTTTGCCTTGGAATATTTCAGGCAATTTAGTAGTGCAGATTTGACTCATTTCCATGGCAAAAACAAGAAGGCACAGCTCAAGATTAGACATCAATTGTGTCCTTTTGTTTTCAATAAAAGGGAAGAAGCCTGGAGAGATGCAGACAAGATGCTAAGGGAAGAACTCATGCTGAAACAAAGCTTCATTTGGGCACCATATGACCCTGAACATTTCATAAGCTATAGAAGAGTAAAAAACAGGCTTTCAGGATATGTGCACCAACCAATCCCTCACATTGAACAATATGCAAATCGACAAGAATGGGTAGAGGGCACACTAATTGAAGATATTACTGAAGAAGAAAGATTAGAAAAAGAAATGAAAGATTATGAGAAGAGAATTGACCTGGATTATTTTGCATAGGTCTCTTTCACACAACCTCAACATATTGGAGCAAGCACATCAGCGACTACAACTTCACTACAGTCGGCTCAAGAAGCCACTCCACCTATAGGGAAAGGTAAAGAAATACAGCATTCTAAGAAGCAGAGTACAATGGCAGAACAGCCATCTACAAATCAGGAAAAGGGTCAAGAACAAGGCCCTTCAACCCAAGTAAAGGCAGCTAAAATCCCCATACTACAAACCCCTCACAATGAAGAAAGAGCCAAAAAGAGGGATAGACCTGAAGAGACACCTACAGCGGCATCTACAGATCAGCAAGGTGAGAAGAGACGAAGGCTAAACCCCTATTATGGGGAGGAGTTCACCGAAGAAACAACAGGTAACATCAAGGGTGAGGGAACCTTTGAACAGCGGATCCCTCCAATTTTGGAAACATCGACCAGCTCCTTTCAGCAGGAGCAAGAGAGACAACCTGGTGTGGAGGTTACATCTACCAAGCAACAGAGCAAGCAGGGCTCGAATATCAAGAGAGAATTCACAAAAATTAAAGCTAGAAACGAACCAGTGAAGTTTCAGCTTTATAATCAATTGTTAAGAATGGCTCCTACTAATCAACAAAGGCTGATGGCAGCCTATGATATGCAGGCAGGGAAGATGACTCTTAGTCACTTCAAGCCCACTGTACAGTAGCCATAATCAGCTGGAGATTTCATTAGGACCAATCTAGAAGTTCTTGCTAAAGACATTCATCCAATAGACCAGATTGAGTTGCACAAACAGGCTGGAGAAATGGTATACTTCACCTCGGCAGACAAAGCTGTAATGGCCCATAGACTGCAAAATTCATTATATAACACTTCTGCCCAATTAGAGCTTGAGAAAGCCTCCTCATTGGCCAAGGATAATAGAATAAAATCCTTGGATGAGATTATCATAGAGTTGGGACATGATCCCCAAGATCCCAAAGGCGCACAGGCCTTAATAAGGAAAAAGGAGGAGGACATAGCGGCCTTGAGGAGACAATTGAATCTGCCAGCTACAATACACCCTCAAACCACAGAGGTGGCACAGCAAAAGGAAGAAGAGAATGTGGTCAGCTTACTAATGAGGATGAACCAAAGATTGTTGGATACAGAAAAGGCCTTGGAAGAAGCTATACAAGGAAAACAGCAACAGCAGGTACCTCAACGTAAGCAGCAGCTACAACAAGTGCACTACATGAGGCCAGGTTGAGCATGGAGGAGAAGATGAAAGAGATAAAATCTTTGGAGATCCAGATGGCAGAACTGAAGGAAACCAAGGATAAACTAGCCAAAATTGAGGTTAGTTATGACAAGTCAAAGATGACTGTAGTTGAGAAAACCAGGGAAGTGAAGGCTCTAGAGAATAAGATAAAAGCCTTGGAGAAGGACCTCACTCTCCATAGAACCCTAACAGAAATAAAGACCATTTTGTGGGATAAGATTGGCCAAGCTATTGTTGATCAATGGACAGAAATACAAACTATTTTTGATCAGATAGAGTTGATAGGAGTGCCTCAATATGAAACTCAAAAGGCCAAGGTATTATTGGCCAATAAGCATGAGCAAGCCAATCAATTGATTCATTTTTTGAACACTAATACCAGTGAACAGTTAGCATATCTGGACATTCATAATAGGAAAGAGACTATTTTAAGAGTCAAGAAGGTGCTAACTATGAGAAATTTTGTTCAGACAATTGAAAGAAAATGCTAGGAAATGCAGTCAGATATAGAAGCCTTCAGACATAAATTTGCAATGCTACAATGCAAAGGTTTACCTAGCCTGGTCACTAGCAGTGGGAAACTGTTAAAGCAAGAATAGTATGCTCATAGGTTAAATACCTATGTGCAAAATCAAATTACAACATCATCAAGCAGCACAGAAGAGATAGTGCCTCCCTCTGGACAGAGTTTGTATGATAAACTGGAAAGTTTGTTTTTTATTGAGCATGAGGTGGAACATCTTTTTGATTTCCAGCCAAATTATTACAGGTACACTGAAGCTGATGATACAATAATCAAATTGAGAAAGCATCAATTACCAACAGATCAGTGGTGGCAGAGCATGCTGGAGGTTTTACCAAAATAAGTTGTGTTCTCCTTTTTGTAAATTATTTGCATTACATTTAAAAGGTAATATCAGGGAAAATCAAATAAACTAAGGAGAAGATTCGCGCCAAAAGATCAAACAGGCTCAGGCGCAGGTGGAAAAAGACAGCACATCAAGAAAGCACATCAGGGAAGCGGCCATCAACCGACTATCAGAGTCAAAAAGTCAGCAACAAGCAGGACACCTACAGCAACTAGTACAACATAGTTATTTCCTCATTTACTGTTGCGCATTTTTTTCTACATCAGTTATTGCCCCTGCTAGAGTAGATGGATAAATTTATGTCTAGATATTTCCCTACGGGATATTTTTTAAACTTCTTATAAATACTTTCAAAAGAGATGTATTACTGTTGGCTGATGAATATCATTCTAGACCCACTCTGTAAATTTTGAGAACTCTTCTGAAATAAAATTGTTGGATGTTGTGTTGGTGAATTTGTTGGTTGTGGAATCAATGGCTGAAGGATGTGTTGCAGAATTCTTGTGTTGATGCATGGATCAATAAGTTTCCTTTACTCTTGAGTTACTGTATTTGTGTTTTATTTATCATATGAATACCATGTTCTAAATTACAGGAAAAAAGGATAACCCAGAATTTACTAGCTGTACTCTGTGTTCAATTCCTGTAGTTTTCTATGTTTTACACAGGACTATCATGGGCAAGAATTATTAAATGCTCTTGTCTCCTTGGTTCTTACACACTAAATATCATCAAGGAATTCTTAATTTCTCCCTGATAATGTTTACACAATTTCCCTTTGTTAACACAATGAAAGATTCTTGATTGCCTTTCATTTCTTAACTTCATTTCATCCTACTTTCATCTTCAATATTGTTCTATGTTTAACTATCCTGCTCTGCTATCTTCCTATTGCCAAAGAACCATATCCAGAAGTTTGTTTCACTAGACTCCATCAACCCAATGGTCTGAACTTCTCTCAACTTACTACCTTGTTCTATTGAATGTCATCTTCCAAACACCAAACGAAACTTTTGCTTCATAACTAGCCTAACATACAATCAAACAAATCTAAATCATAAAGAGAGAGCCCTCTCTGGTTGCAGATTGGCTAGGATCTGCAGCTGAAAGATTGGTTAGTGGTTACCTCGGCCGTATTCCCTTCTGGAGCCAGGGAACAACCTGAGTGATAACACTATGTTCTTTGACACCCATGCTGCTCTTTCCCTTGATAATTCATCTTTCTTGATCTGCGCATCCCAATTAGTGAATAGAATGTCCTTATGTGTTTCCTCAATCTCAGGGAGATTAGTTCTCTTTCCTTCTTCTGTTTCTTGTCATTCAATGAATTTAGAGATCCTTGTATTTAAATCATTAAATTCAGTTATGTGGTAAATCGCCTTATTTGTTAACTAATCATTGGTGATCAAATAAGGAGCGATATGTGACATTATTTGGAAAAATAAATCTTGTTGTTTCAATAGAAGGGAATTTGTCTCTAGTGCCTCTTTGATGAATTCATCGACAGTAGGGACATCTTCATATTTTTCCATGGCTTCTTGAAACTCTTGAATTTGCATTTTCTTCGCAGAGATGTCTGCTTCATGGCTTATCTTTAACACTTCCATATTTTGCTGTAATTGAGTGATTTGCTCAGCAGCTTGCTAATTCACATTTGTTTTTTCAATTTGCAGTTGTCACTCGAGCTGTCCTATCTTCTCTTCCCTCTCCCTTAACAAAATAAATATCTTCGTAGCTTTATCCATGGTGGTATTTGCATACGGCCCTATAAACTGCGACAGTCTGGTCAAGTTTTCAGTTGAATTGGAAGGAATATCCTTCCAGACTATGACCATCGGCTCATTCCCAGGTGGATCTCAGGTGTCTCTACTCTCCTTCTTTTCCTCTGTCTCCTTACCACAACCTTGTGAAGTGGGCTGTAGAACACATCTAAAGGCGTAATTTCAGTCACCTTTAGGACAATTTCTGATGTGGGCAAAATAGGAATGATTTCCGTCTGCTAAGAACTTGTCCCTTGCTCATCCATCAGCTCGGACTCTGTAATTTTCTAAGTTTGTAGAGGAGTGTAATATTCCATGGTTTCCTGGGCATCTGTTGTCTTAGGAGTGTCTTGTAGTTTTTTATTGAATTGGTCCCACTCCTACTCCAAATTGCTTCTTTCGATCTCAGAACCAGTATCTTTAGTCAGGTCACTTATGACCTGCTTTTTGGTTGACCTCCTGCTGGATTCTGTTGTATTCTTGGTGTCTTGGGCTTTCCATGTATCTTATGATTGCCCTGTATCCACTTGAGACTCTATGTGAGAATTTGGTCCCTCATTGTTGATAGTTACACTGGGTGTAGGTTTGTCCTCGACTCTTAACAAATGCAATGGAATTATTTCCAGCCTTTTGTTTCTGAATTCCTGAAAGATTTCAAAACCTTTAGGACTCAAATTGGCCCTTGCCCACTCGAACGCTTGTTTGAATGATTTAGCTAACTGTAAAAGGTCTTCAGAATTATTAGCCTCATGGTTAAAGGGCTTAATCTTCACTACATTAGTAATATTATGTGCTATTTTGTCAGGATCAAATTTCCTTTTCGACAGAATATGCAGCCTGAGGCTCTCTAAGCTTAGTGATTCCTTGGTTGCATGGTTACAATTTGCTAATGAAAAGGAACCACACCAAATGGGAAAATATGGCCACAATGACTTTTTGTTATCTTTTAGGGTCTTGGTCAAGCCTTTTTCCATAGTCCGGTGGGCTATTTATCTTGCTAATAGTTTATCAGAGACATACAAAGGCATGACATGTGGGTTTGTTGTACTACCAAAAACCCTAATGTATGTAAACCATTCTTTAACAAAATACTTTCCTACTACGAGAATGTTTGTAGTGGCTTCTTTAGAAAACCTGGGGGCTTTCTTATTAAAAATCAATTGATGCAATGGTAAAATAAGACCATGGAATGCTTTATAAAAGTGGGGTATATAGTGGGATTCCCAAATCTATTTATGACTGAGAGGGATAGGGTAGGGGTCCTGCAAAGTCCATTTCCAACCCATGATTGGAAATTTAGTGTAGAAAAAGATCACATCCATGATATAGGCACTGAACTAAAATGGAGGAAGGTTCTCTATGGAGGAGGATCTCTTCTGACAATACTCGGAGATGGAAGTGGCTAGGTTATTATATAGGATAGTGGCCCAATTCATTATGTGAGAATTGACACAAGCATCAATTAAAGGAATCCATTATATGGAAAACTAGGTATTATTAGGTAATCCATATAGCCTACATAACATAAAAGTTGCATAGTTATAGGGGTTTTCCAAAGAAGCTATGGGACACATACCCATTTTATCATATTTGAACTTGTTCTCCAATACCCTCCAGCCCTAGATCATCTTGAAAGGTTCTTCATTTTTCTTTACGAAGTTGGCCAGGTATGACTTGTCATATATGTCATGAGGGTTAGGTATATGATACATCTACTTTAGGTCTTCAGCTTTGAATGACCACATGAGCTCCATCCTCGAGTTCGTCAATTGCCTGCCTTCAATGATGAGATTTTCCACCACCCATCTAATCATATCAGTGTATGGGAGTATTTTTGCTCATATCAGTGTATGGGAGTATTTTTGCTCTTGCTCCTATTCTATGAAGGAAGGAACATCCAGCATCTTTGAATTGGACTCCTAAAGGTTTTATTGAGTCATTTGTCACCTTTATGAAATTAATTTTAGGATGCTTATCTTCAATCCTGTTGTATATGACTTCCCATGCTATCACTCCTCCATCGGTGCTGCAAACTGTATCAGTGAATATAGGCAACATTTCTGATACCTGAGACTCTGAGATGCTCTATTTATTTTACTTTTGCATTACCTTTCATAATGACATGTCTTTTGAAGCTTTCCTAAAATGAAAGAGATATATCAGTGCATACGATATAGGGAAATTAAGGTTGAAAGCTCTCTAAAATGACTTTGAATCGTGGGAAGATTTTGAACGAGATTTCAGTGTTAACTAGCCATAACTTGAAACATCGTTATCTCTCCTCAGGCTGCTAAACATTAATTACCCTATCAAAGCATTCATTATTATATTAAAACAAAGTAACTTCCCATGCTTCATGCTTTATTCGCGCCTCACAACTTTTAAACATTGTAACATAGCATTGCCTGGAGATAATGCGAAATGCGATTGTGAAAATAGCAATATCGCATTTCGCAAATCGTTAAAGGATGACACAATGGCATGCGTTATTTATTTGCAACTTTGCGAAGTGTGATCGCGTGTTCTCAAGGCAATATGATCAGAATATCGCAGTGGGGGGGCTTCATCGTATATCATGTTTCTGTATTTTCTTAAAGATGTTTATAATTATCACATGGAAAGCTACAAAATGAGATTTGGGATAAAGGTCCTAAGCTTAGGTTGCTTTCTAATGGTTTCAAGGAAATTTCTTAGAGTTAGAATTTATTTTTCAAAGGCTAAAAATTTAAAAAGGTTCCCCATTTATATGTCAAATATTAACTATTACTCGTATAAATGTGGGGGAGTTGTTACATAGTACAACATAACACTGGACCAGAACCCCTAATCTAGGTGTGTACTTGGTGACTGATGAAATCAAGGAATTTAATGGTAAGAGCCTCGAAGTTTCAACCCACCACCTTCCATATGCGTAGCAAGGCTGACAGGGTCACGTCTGGTAGCTGTGAGAGTTATAGCTAGGAGGTTGGCAACAAGATGGGAGTACATCTCCATTATGGCAGTGAGATTCTAAAGGTTTGCATGTATGTTTGTAACCGAAATAAGCAAGGAGATTGCCATAGAGGAGGCAATTGAAACAAAGGTGGATGGATAGACCAGGCTCACATCGAGACATCCATAACAAGGGTGAATTGGTATGTTGTATGTCCCATTGGTATGTTGTCTGTTGCAATGCTAGAAATCTGTGGGGTCTATGGTCTGTGTTGGCTTGAGGGGGCCTAATCCAAGTTCGGAGTTAATTAGCCAAACAAATCCCTACACTACTGGCCCTTTTGACAATAGCCCGCAAAGTGTGGACTGAGGTCCCACCCGAAGAAGTATGGGGCAATGCTAGAACCAAGTTTCCGCACCCTTGAGATGTCTAAGGGTTCAATTTAGTTCAATTGTGAATACCTTTGTGCAGGTCACTTCGCGCATTACCCTGACCTACGAGGCCTTCGCAATCTATTATAATCGCCTTCGCGCAGCCCTAACTAGGGGCTGAGGTGCTTTCGCGCTACTAAGGCAGTGATTTATGCTATTTCCCCAAGTTACCTCATCGATCTTACTTATCTTTTTATAATTTTTAGTTAACTTCACGTAAACAGATGCTTTCACTTAATCAACGCAATCATATAAGTTTGCACACCATATAAACAATGAAATTTGAATTTATACCCAATACATTCAATGCACAAAATAGGAAAAAGATACATAGAAATTATATGAAACTTCTCTTTATTACTTCTCCAATGGTTACAAACTTGACTCACCCTACGCACTCAGTTGTAGACTACTAGGCCTCTGCACACTCAACTACAGAGCCTTCTCCTACTCTATGACCCAAAGACTTGACTCTACACTTAGATCTTCCGCTATCTTTCTATTCCATCATCATTCTCTTACTTTCTTATTTACAACTTAGAGCCTCCATCTATTTATACAATCCCATGGTCTATGGAACATGGGTAGATCTCTAAAGTTGACATTACATTACAAAAATGAGGGCGGACAGCACTATGACTCATTTACAAGATTGCACTCCGCACCCACAAAACGCGGAGTCTTTACATCAGATTTAGTCAAAATCTAGGCTTTAAGTCCCAAAACTTCCCTTGGGGGATCCTGTGCCCAATAGTCCCCCAACACAATCATCGTGACTCACCCTCGAGTCACTCTGTCAGTGCAAAGATCTTCGTGCGGAGACCTCCCAACTCTGCTTGGACCGCTGCAAGGTTGATAACGCACTGAGCGGCTACCTGTTGTACCTCCTGGATGCACTATTCAGAGACCGCGATACCTGAATTACTTCCCTACATCTGCTCCTGCATTCCCTACATCTGTGCAATCTTGGCTTTAATTGAGATTGTAATGATGAATGCCTCATCGATCTAAGGTTGTACGTGCGCCTTCAAAACTGATTCCTTATGTCGCGCCGCTTCTACCTGCTCCTTGAGCGCTTTTTCCTGTTGCATCTACGTGAGCCTCTGTGTAAGGGCCACCATTCGCGCGGTCCCTTTTATGTCATTGTACTTTTTCTGTAGCTCACACACCTCTATTTCTAAGCGTTGTATGTTTGGGTCCTCCTGCAGAGTGGTGAGGACCTCAAACGAATCTTCAAATAATTTGGTGTAGTCCTTCACTACACTATTGATCGCCTTTATTCCCGTTGTAATGGTGCTGGCACGTTGTTCCCTCACCTCTAGTGGAGTTGAAGGTTGTGCCTTCAATTACAGCTCAACTGTCTGAAGGTTCAGCTCCAGCTGAACCTTAGCCATCTCTTCCTTCGACTCGTGCACCCCTGCTGTTAGCCTCTAGATGCGCGCCTCTACTGGTGCCTCTGCTAGGATGGCCAACTCAGGGCCCATCTTGCAGGCTTCTTCAACCACCTGCACAATTTGTCGGTGTTGCGCCACTACCTCATCACGCTGTAGGCTCAACCGTTCCATGTTAATTCGCTATTCGCTCATTACCTCGAGTGAGCAATTCTCCCTAGCCTACAGCTCTCCAGTCACTCCATATTACATAAAATAGAGCGTCTCCCACAGGAGCACAACCATGTTTATCCCAACTCCCTTCAGCACACTAACCATAGGCCTGTCAGCTTCATTTTCTATAACCAGTGCCCCCTCTGGTAGCACTATAGTGTTGTTTGTGTGAGCGCTCAACATTTCCTCAACTACGGTCATGCCTACTACGAGGTCGGTCAATAGAGTACCAGCCTTAGGAGTGTGCACTTGCAACTCCTATATCTGTGTCTGAAGGGCCCCCAACACCATCTAATTTTCCTCCGCGAACTATTGGAGCGCCTCTGCGGTGACGTCGCGCACCGTCTCCCCAATGTCATGCAGATCCCCCTCAGTGAGGGTGATCAGGTCGAAAGAAGTCTTGGAGGCTTTTGACTTCTTTCACTGCCCCACCTGCTCTCTCGGGCACTGCCGCTTCAACTGTGTGGATGCTATCTATGGGACCATGCCACCTTTCTCTATTTTGGGCTCTTGTTTAGGAAAGGGTGACTTTTGACCTTTATGCTCCTTCTCAACTACCTGTTGATGTTCTGTCGCTACCTTCGCAACGTCTCACGCCTTTTCTATTGCTAACTCGGTCCTTCTCTTCTCGGCCAACTGTGCCATCCATAGCTTTGCCTCCTCATTTTTCCTCTGTGCAGCGGACTTCTCTGATTCCACCATGGAGATGGCTAGAGCATGCCACTCCAGCGGCCATGACTCCAGCATGGAAAAGATGACATCGTTCGTGGCTAGGTAAGGGAGCTTATTCCATTTCTTTGCAGGGTCCTTGCACACTCGATATATATGTGATGGCAGTCTGCCTTGAACTCCGTGAAGCTTTGCAGACTATTGTAGATAGTGGGTAGTAACTGAGGCTTGCGGTTAATCCCAATTCTGATGTTCATCTCCATGAACACCCATAATATCTTGTTGTCTCTGATCCTTTGCACATCTTTAATTGCCCATAGTGAAGCGTACTTCGCTACCTCTAGAAGATCCTTCACAATTGTGGGGAACTAGTTGTCCTCAGGCAATTCCCAAGCCACCATCACTATGGATAACAGAAGCAATGCATAGTGGAAAGTCTTCCCTTGCTCTTGTGCCTTGCGGCAATTTTCCAGGAACTCCTTGCACAAGTACTCTGACCAGTTAAACTGGACCCCCTCTATGCATTGTGCAGCAAGTGCAACCACTAGCATGGGCACCTCATCCGTGCGACACTTCTGCATAACCTTTCCAACTAGTATATGTGTCGTGACTGTGATGCATTTTTGTTGATACTAGAGATCGTGTACCCCCTCTTCTTCTTCTCCAGCTTGAATTTTTTCTTCATGGCCTCTGTGATGGCCAGATCATTACTCTTACCCTCCGAAATATCTGTTGGGTCCTCCCCCTTGCAAGGGAATCAAGTAATTTTGTGGATTAGGTGGTTCGTGATGGGGATGGGCTCCTCCAACGACAAACACCCATCATGCACTAGGCAGAGCAGCTGCCTGATGAAAAAAATAGTTACTGGGGCGCGATGGTAATGTGGCACCCAGAGTAGGTTTAACAACCTTGCTTTCTCTACTCTACATAACCACTTGTGTGGCTCCAACTCTATGACACTTGCCGCTGTATTTTTCTTTGGCCACATTAGCTGTGCGGTTGCCAAGGGTGGGAATTTCTCGTGGTCTGTGAGATCCCAATCTTCAAACTTTAGAGCTGGCATCCATCCTAAGTACGCTCCTTAAAAAATGACATCATCAAGAGTAGCAGAGTCTATCGAGAGCTTTTGCTCTCATCTAGGTCCTTGGGCACCCTTGCTTTCCCTTTACGCGGAGGAACATACATGGGCAACCTGGTCAAAGGGTCTGCACCCTGGGTTTCTTCCTCCATTTTTTCGTCCTCCTCCTCTTCGACCAAGATTTCCTCAAGGTATTCCTCCGGCTCATTGGTTTCCACATTAACCACCTTCCCCTTTTCTTCCATGTTCGTTTTGGTTCTCAGGGGGTTTCGAGGGGACACGCGCATGGGAACCATAGGTTGCTTATCCTTCTTGGGTCTCAGCGTGCGCAACGATTTAGGGATTTATGCAACTATCCCGATGCTTTCTGGGGCGTCTCCTATCGTTATGGCCTATGCAGAATCTTCAGCGGTCATCTCTCCGATATCCATGGCTTCCTCTGGCGTGGTCATACTGTTGTTCCACAAATCTCTCAATGGTTCAGGTAGGTGCTCAAATAATGCCTTCGAGTTCAAAGAATCGAACAGATCCAAGTTACTAAATTTCAGGACGCACAATAGCTCAATTCTCAAATGGCCAAGTGTTGTTCGTTGGGTAGCCCTTGGTAATTTATAGTGCCTTTTAAATTCGAATTTGACCATTTCCCCCAAATCCGGTCCATTAATGCTCCCTTGGCGACAGATTTTCCCAAATCTAGCCCATAAGGTTTGCCTTAAATGTCTACCGCCCACTCCATTTGGTCTCAAACCAAGCATCACATCATGAATAGTGACTGTAATGGTCACCTCCCAGCCGACCCATGCGGCAACGCAACTACCCTTGCGCTGTCGTGGACCCTGTGACACTTCACTCCTGCGTGTATCCCTGACATCACGCAGCTCCTGGGAAGAGTATTTTATAGTCCCGTGCCTCCTTTCAATTGCTTGGATCATTAATACTGGGCTTCCCACAGCTATTCAGGTGGCCGAACGACCTGTATACGGCTCTAGCCGACTACCATTTAATTTTCCTGGAAATATTTTGCCATTTAACTTCATCAACTGCACCGCGTCACCATTTGTGATTTCCTTCATAACATACAGTCCCATCCAATGCATTAAACCGATAAACTCTTGGTGGTTGTCCCCAAGTGTGTCAACGTAATCGCACTCATCCTGTTCTATCACCACAAATTTTTTTTCTCATAAAGTCCCTCTTAATTTCTTCCTCAAGCTTCTAAACTTCTGCTTTTGCCAGGGCGCCTTTTTCCCTCAACCGAACTCTTTCATTCACGACTTCTTGGAGCCTAATATCACCCTACTGGATCTCTTCATTAAGTCCCAAGTGTTCTTCATCGATCTCTTCCAACTGCGCGATCCCTTCTTCCAAGGCTCCATGATCCTTCATATCCATGGGCGCTGCTATGCGCGGACTAGACATGATAGACTCAGTAAGCATTACAGCTTCTACTCTATCAACCAACCGAAAAGGCATCTGCCTGGGTATGCACAGGTCCCAACCACTTCACTACGCGTTGCTTACCTTGTTCAGTGTGTTTCACACCTTATCAACTGCTTTCACGTGGATAGCCTTTTGCGCGATTGTTCTTTCCACATACTGTCTATCCAACCTTGAGAGCCAATTGCACATCTGCCCCCCAAAATCAAGTTTATTGACCATACCTCTTAGCACAGAGTTCCTGCATATCCGTGTAGGTTGTTTTCCATATGTCGGCATCCACCTGGCCAGATACGTGCGCAGATCATCCCATCCATCATACTTTTCTGTTAGTCGCATATTAGGCTTCCCAAACACGTGCGCTTCATTCTACTATATATGTGCCAATCTTCAAATATTACTTTGTGTGTACCCCACCACCTCACAGGCGTAGTGCACAGTACCCAATTCAAGGCTTGGTAACATTGCTTTTCTAGCACCTCCCTTTCAAACTTATCTAGGAAAGTATCTACCTCACTTAACCCATCATAAGTAGGAAAATCCCTTACTTCCATCGATACACAGCACAACAATCTTGTCACCATATTACAGTTCAGCATGGTTACCTCATGTAACCGGTTCTGCCATCACTCTATCTCCTCATTAGAATCCGATGTACACGAGCTTTCGTGCTCCCATGAGATCCGTTCGTTCGCGGTGGGATTTACCCAATCTTGCTCTCGCACGGTTATTTTGTAGATGCAGTCCAAATCATCATCACTTTCATAGTCATGCACCGGCTCTATATAGCGCAATCCTTCATTAGGGTCCAAGGGTATAACTACGTGCAAAGACTTCTTCTCAAAAATCATCATGCACTTCTTTAGATTAATCACCCCATTCATGTCAGTGGCCCAATCAATTCCTAAGAGAGTAGGGTAGGGACTGTTATCATCAACAATCTTTATTACTTCGAAGTATGCTAGTGCGCTCGCTCCCTCAATACTACAGTGATTCCTTGCAATCTCCCCATAGGTATTATCTTCTGTTGGTTCGCCATTCACAGTTTAATAGGAGACCATTGCAATGTAGGCCTCCCCATCCGCTCCCATGTCTACTTCGGTAGAACATTCCCATCCGATCCTAAATCCAAAATTACTTGGTCCATCTCATATTCTTGAATCTGTGTGGTTAACCTCATTTCTCTTCCCATCCTTGTCTTATGCTTTCCAATTTTCCAGACTACGCGCGGTTTGTCTGGCACAGTCCCAGCGAATTTTTTAATGAGTTCTTGTAATCCCTTTACAACTTTATTGTCATCCAGTAGCTTCACGCACGTTTCCAAGAATGTTGTAAGCATAGATGGGTCCATCTCTGGCTTCGGTCTATCTTTGCTTCCTAAAGTGGAGGCATCAGTGAAGCTCTTCTTAGCTTCCATGAAGGTTTCCTTAGTGCGCTCCAAACCAAACTCTGCTTCTTTCATCGGAGCCTTGCAAACCCAAGTACTATCTTCGAGTTGTTTTCCTTTATCATCTACCGTCATGATTCCACTTCGGAGCATAAGTTTCACATTTGGATCTTCCTTGCACGGCTCAAACCTTATCATCTGCAGGTTCTGATTCAGGGGAGGTGGTAGCACTCCCTTGTCGCGTATCCTAGCTATCAGCGTAGGACAATCTTCCATGTCATGATAAAAAAAGGTACAATACAGACATGATGGACGCGTTGGGTTCATACAATCACGGGCATAATGTCCCGGCCCTCCACAATTGTAGCATATCAATTATCCGCGACCTCTTCCAGGTCCTCCTCCACCTCGGCCTCGTCTACGCCCCTGAAATCATGGTCATGCCACTCCTGTATTCAGGTCTAGGGACTGTGATTCAGCTTGAACTCTATAGGTGGGAGTTCTATCCATCATCAACTCATAACTCCTACAAGTGCACTCATCGTCTCCCACCGACCTACAAAAATTACAGAAAAATTGCTGCGAATTTTGCAAGTACTTTTGCAACAAATGGCAGTTGTTTGTAGCATGTTTCCATCCTATCTAACAAATCATGCACCACAAAGCAGGCACCGTGCTAGGTCCTGCTTGTGCCTCTAGTCTTAATGGAATTGGTCATCCTCCCGCGAGGTAATTTCCGAACACCGGGCAATGGTCCTTATCATGACCATGGCCTTTTCATTTTACGCACCATACCTCTTCGCGCACTTCTGAGCAAGTTGTCATGTCCTATTTCAAACTCTGCATATCAAGGCATAAGTTTTTCAACCGCACATGCATCTACTAAACTCCCAAGTTAGGATCCTGCATCAGGGTCTCATGCAACCTCATCGCGATCTCTGTTTCGGGCTCTTGTTTAGGCAAGGGTGACTTCTAACCTTCGTGCTCCTTCTTCTCTACCTATTGATGTTCCATTGCTGCCTTCGTAGTGTCCTGTGCCTTTTCTACTACTGCTTCGGTCCTTCTCTTCTCGGCCAACTACGCCATCTGCAGCTTTGCCTCCTCCTTTTTCCTTTGTGCAACAGACTTCTCTGATTCCACCGCGGAGATGGATAGAGCGCACCACTCCGACGGCCATCACTCCAGCATGGCAAAGATGACATCATTCGTGGCCAGGTAGGGAGCTCATTCTATTTCTTCATGGGGTCCTTGCATGCTGGGATATATACGTGATGGAAGTTTGCCTTGAACTCCGCGAAGCTCTGCAGACTATTGTAGACAGTGGGCAATAACCGAGGCTTGTGGTTAGTCCCCATTCTGATGTTCATCTCCATGAACACCCATAATATCTTGTTGTCTCTGATCCTCTGCGCATCTTTAGTTGTCCACAACGAATGTACTTCGTTGCCTCTAGAATATCCTTTGCAATTGTGGGGAACTAGTTGTCCTCAGGCAATTCTCAAGCCACCATCACTATGGACAGCATAAGCAATGCATAGTGGAAAGTCTTCCCTTGTTCCTATGCCTCACGAAACTTTTCCAGGAACTCCTTGCACAAGTACTCTAACCAACTAAACTGGACCCCCTCTGCACACTACACGCAAGTGCAACCACCGGCGTGGGCACCTCTTCCGTGCGACACTTCCGCATAACGTTTCCAACCAGTATCTGTGTCATGACTGTGAAGCATTTTTGTTGATACTAGAGATCGTGTACCACCTCTTCTTCTTCTCCAGCTTGAATTTTTTCTTCATGGCCTCTGTGATGGCCAGTCATTACTCTTACCCTCCAAAATATCTGTTATGTCCTCCCCCTTGCAAGGGAGTCGGGTAATTCTGTGGATTAGGTGGTCCGTGATGGGGATGGGCTCCTCCAGCCACAAACACCCATCATGCACCAGGCGGAGCAGTTACCTGATGACAAAAATAGTTATTGGGGCACCATGGTAATGTGGCACCCAGAGTAGGTTTAACAACCCTACTTTCTCTACTCTATGTAACCACTTGTGTGGCTCCAACTCTATGGCACTCGTCGCTATATTTTTCTTTGGCCACATTAGCTGCACGGTTGCCAAGTGTGGGAATTTATCGTGGTCCGCGAGATCCCAATCTTCAAACTTTAGATCCGGCACCCATCCTAAGTGCACTCCTTCAAAAATGATATCATCAGGGAGTAGTGGAGTCTGTAGAGAGCTTTTTCTCTCATCTAGGTCCTTGGGCACCCTTTCTTTCCCTCTCCGTAAAGGAACATACACGGGCAACCTGGTCAGAGGGTCCACACCCTAGTTTTCTTCCTCCATTTCTTCGTCCTCCTCCTCTTCAACTAGGATTTCCTCAAGGTCTTCCTCCTCCTCATCGGTTTCCACATTCATCGCCTTCCCCTTTTCTTCCATGGTCGGTTTAGTTCTCGCAGGTTTCGAGGGGACACGCGCATGGTAACCATAGGCTGCTTATTCTTCTTGGGTCTCGGTGTGCGCGATGATTTAGGGATTTTTGCAACTGTCTCGATGCTTTCTAGGGTGTCTCCTATCGTTATGGCCTGCACAGCCTCTTCAGCGGTCATCTCTCCGATATCCATTGCTTCCTCTAGCATGGTCATACTGTTGTTCCACAAATCTCTCAACGGTTCAGGTAGGTGCTCAAATAATGTCTTTGAGTTCAAAGAATCGAACAAATCAGAGTTACTAAATCTCAGGACGCACAATTGGTCAATTCTCAAATGGCCAAGTGTTGTTTGTTTGGCAGCCCTTTGTCAATTATAGCGCCTTTTCAATTCGAATTCGAATGTTTCCCCCAAATCCGGTCCATTAATGCTCCCTTGGCAGCATATTTTCCCAAATATAGCCCATAAAGTTTGCCTTAAATTTCTGTCGCCCACTCCATTTGGTCTCAAACCAAGCATCACATCATGAATAGTGACTGCAACGATCACTTCCCAGCTGACCCACATGGCATCGCAGCTACCCTTGCACTTTCGCAGACCCTGTGACACTTCACTCCTGTACGCAGCCCTAACATCGTGCAGCTCCTGGGAAGAGTAGTTTATATTCCCGCACCTCCTTTCAACTACCTGGAGCATTAAGACTGGGCTTTTCACGGCTATTCAAGTGGCCGAACCACCTGTATACGGCTCTAGCTGACTACCATTTACTTTTCCTGGAAATATTTTTCCATTTAACTTCATCAACTGCACCGCGCCACCATCTATGATTTCCTCAATAACATACGGTCCCATCCAATGCATTAAATCGATAAACTCTTGGTGGTATTCCCCAAGTGTGTCAACGTAATCACACTCATCCTATTTTATCACCATGGTTTTTTTCTCGGAAAGTCCCTCTTTATTTCTTCCTCAAGCTTCTGGACTTCTGCTTCCACCAGGGTGCTTTTTTCCCTCAACCGAACTCTTTCATTCATGAGTTCTTGGAGCCTAAGATCACCCTGCTGGATCTCTTCATCAAGTCCCAAGTGTTCTTTGTCAAGCTCTTCCAACTCTGCAATCCCTTCTTCCAAGGCTCTATGATCCTTCATATCCATGGGCGTTGCTATGTGCAGACTAGACATGATAGACTCCGTACGCATTATAGCTTCTACTCTATCGACCATCCAAAAAGGCATCTTCCCGAGTATGCACAAATCCCAACCACTTCGCTACGCATTGCTTACCTTGTTCAGTGTCTTTCACACCTTATCAACTACTTCCGCGTGGATAGCCTTTTGCACTATTGTTCTTTCCACATACTGTCTATCCAACCTTAAGAGCCAACTGCACATCTGCCCCCCCAAAACAATTTTATTGACCATACCTCTCAGTGCAGAGTTCACGTGTATCCATGTAGGTTGTTTTCCATATGTCGACATCCACTTGGCCAGATATGTGCGCAAATCATCCCATCCATCATACTTGTCTGTTAGTCGCATCTTAGGCTTCCCAAACACGTGCGCATCATTCTCCTGCATTCGCGCCAGTCTTCAAAGCTTCCTTTGTGTGTACCCCCCCACCTCGCAGGCGTAGTGCATAGTACCCAATTCAAGGCCTGGAAACATTACTTTTCTGGCACCTCCCTTTCAAACTTATCTAGGAAAGTATCTACCTCACTTAACCCATCATAAGTAGGCAGATCCCTTACTTCCATCAATACGCAGCACAACGATCTTGTCATCATATTATAATTCAGCGTGGTTACCTCATGTGACCGGTTCTTCCAACGCTCTATCTCCTCATCAAAATCCGATGTATAGGAGCTTTCGTGCTCCCATGAGATCCATCCGTCCGTAGTGGGATTGACCCAATCTTGCTCTCACGTGGTTATTTTGTAGATGTAGTCCAAATCATCGTTACTTTCATAGTCGCGCACTGGCTCTGTATAGCGCAATCCTTTAGCAGGTCCAAGGTTATAACTATGTACACAAACTTCTTCTCAAAAATCATCTTACGCTTCTTTAGATTAATCACCCCATTCATGTTAGTGGCCCAATAAATTCCTAAGAGCGCAGGGTAGGGATTGTTGTCATCAACAATATTTATTACTTCGAAGTCTGCTAGCGCACTCGCTCCCTCAACACCCATAATGATTCCCTGCAATCTCCCCATAGGTATTATCTTTTGTTGGTTCGCCATTCATAGCTGAATAGGAGACCATTGCAGCATAGGCCTCCCCATGCACTCCCATGTCTACTTCGGCAGAACATTCGCATCCAATCCTAAATCCAAAATTACTTGGTCCATCTCATATTCTCCAATCTGCGTGGGTAATCTCATTTCTCTTCCCGACCTTGTCTTATGCTTTCCAATCTTCTAGATTACGTGTGGTTTGTCTGGTGCGGTCCCAACGAATCTATTAATGAGTTCCTGTAATCCCTTTACATCTTTACTGTCACATAGTAGCTTCAAGCACATTTCCAAGAACGTTGTAAGAATACATGGGTCCATCTTCAGCTCTGGTCTATCTTTGCTTCCTGAAGTGGACGCATTAGTGAAGCTCTTCTTAGCTTCTATTAGCGCTTGGAATTCACCTAGGCTGAGATAGACAAACTCTCAAGGCTACATCAAACCATTTCACCTCGTAGCTAGCCCTACGAGGTATGAGAAGGCTCTCTCGGGTCAGATTCGGTAGATCTTTTCAATAGGATGAGTTGACCAATTAGGAACAAGGATTTTAGGCTAGTAAACTGATAAGGGGGATTGATTTAAAGAATTTTTGTTTTTTGGTGGCAATTGGAAGGAGTGCAATTCAGGGTGTGGGGATTGAGCACAGTTTTTGCAGGGGGATCTTTGGGGCAAGGTAGGAGTGAGCGCTGATGCTTTAATCTGAGGTGGATGATCAGGGATGATAGAGAAGGAGCTAAAGAGGGCAAAAAACCATTTGAATCCTCTCTAGATAGCAGAAAACATAAATTTTGAACAAACTAAAAAGCTGAGCATGTCAAAGCATGATTTCAAACTTTACCACTTCATCTGTCCAAAATAGAAGCAAAGAGAGATGTGGAATACATAAACAAACTTACAAAAACATGTAGAGAACACACCATCAACACAACAATCCAAAAGAATCCACAAGGATGTCTGCAAAACCCTGGCCTTCTTCCTCTTGAAAT
>APFE031284297.1:0-14180 GCA_000404065.3 Pinus taeda
AAGATTCACTCATAATTAACTCATGCATGTCAGATTAGAGAAAGACCCAATTGAGATTGGAGTTTAGGGACAATGAACTATCAGCTGTAAAATTATCTAAAGTAAATAGATGATGCATGCAGTTAGAAGAAGACCTAAAATAAATCATTCCTTAATTAGAAAACTCACTAATTTTAACCATTCGAATTGCCTTTTAAAGGAGAAATGAAGGCACAAGCTTAATTATTGTTTTGGTAAGCACGAGTTGGTGAGACCAAGCAATAGGAAGCACGAGTTTGTACGTGGAGCTTGTGAGGGCAAGGAAATAGGAGTTTTGCAGTTAGCAAATTTGGCTAAGTATTGGCTGGAGCTTGTTTGTGAAGCAGTGAAATAGATTGTGATAGTGTAGAGTTTGCTCGGGCTTGAGCAAAACATTGTAATCTTCTCAAATTTTCTGATTAATGCAATATACAAACAATAGAGTTTTTTAGCTGTGGTTTTCCCCATAAACTTATTGTGTTATGTGTGATTGAATTCTTCATTTTTCTGCTTCGTGATTTCATCAATCAATTATTGTTTTCGCTGATGAGTAGAGTAGATTCAAGTTTATTATTTTAGTAAATTACAATTAGCAATTTGAATCTACAAGGAATTTCTACATCGATTGTGGATGAACATGGTTGACTGAGCTTGACCATAGTCAACCATAAATATAACGCTGATATGTAACATTAATGTTGACTATGGTTGACCATTGTTAATGTTAAAAAAATGGTTTCATTAATGGTCGAGGAGGGTTGATGAGATTGACCATGGTTGGTTGATTATGTGGTAATGTGTTGGTTATGGGACCCTAGTTGATTATGGTTGGTTATTATTCATCTTGGTTTACCATGGTTAATTTTAGTTAACCATTATCAACCATGGTTAACTATGATTACCATAGGCATGAAGAGGATATATTATGGTTGAGTAAGCATGACCATAAATGACCATGTCGATGATGGTTGGGCATGGATGGGTAAGGTTTGAATATGGTGTCCATGGTTGACTATGGTTGGGCATCGATGAACATGGTCACCATGGCTGACCCTTGTTTAGCTAGTTTGACCATACTTAAATTTGTTGAAACTTACTTTAATTGTAAAAAAATAAAAAAATTATGAATTTAATAATTTTAAATTTTATTTGTTATAATTATCAATATTAATGTTTATAGAGAGTGTATAATTTTAATGTAGTAAAGAGTTATAAGGTTCTTAAATTCAATTGTATAATCATCATAATTGGTAATATATATCATTTTCTTTAGTTTAGATGAAACACCAATTTAGTATTAATTTAGTAAAAATTATTTGTAAATTGATATTCAATTTAAAATTAATTTTTAATGAATTTTGTAATAGAAATTTATGTTGAACAATGAATTTAATAGTTAAATTATTTAATGGATCTATTAAGGCTTATTTTAAAAAGCGAAAAGTTAACTTTTATTATTCACCAAATTCCTACTATAATATAAACACAATAATACTATTATATAAACATGTAGGAAAATATTATATATATAAATATATATAACATGCTATGATAATAATATAATTATTATAAATAATGACTTAAAATTAATTATTAATTTATTAAAATTTAGTAAATTAATAAAATTGAATATGGTTAACTATAATGCGATCAAACATACTTAACCATGTTCAACTTTGGTCAATCAATGTCAACCATCATCTACTATGATTAACCATGTTCAACGATCTTCCATGGTCAAGCATGCTCCACCATCATCAACCATGGTTGTAATGGTTAATCAATGTCTCTACGGTGAACTTAATGATGATTAATCATGCTTGAATATGGTCGACCATGGTCATTGTCTTTATGGTCAACAACAGTCAACCATGGTCAATGATAGTCAACCATGATTGACCATGGTTGAATTTCATCAAGCATGATCAAACTTGATTAAAATCTCTTTCATTGTGATCAACTATGATGGTCAACCATGGAAAATCATTGTCAACCATGTCCAACCATGGTCAACCATGGAAAATCATTGTCAACCATGTCCAACCATGGTCAACCATGGTCAACCAAAATCAAACATGGTTAACCATGGTCTAGTGTCACATTGTGACGAATATTGTCTCAATGTGAGAATCAACCATGGTCAACCATGGTATAATGTCACATTATGAAAAAGATTCTCTCGATTTGAAAAGCAATCATGGTCAAGCATGCTCAACCATGGTTCAACATCACATTTTGACAATGAGTGTCTCAATATGAAAATCAACAATGGTCAACCATGTTTATTATGAAGCTTATAATATTTACCTTAGGGTTTATATACCTTGGGTTCATAATATTGGTCCCTTGGATTTAATATTATTCAACCATGGTCAACCATGTCTTATAAAATCAATTTTGGTCAACCATGGTTAATCATGGTCAACCATGATCCAACATAAAATTGTGACAATTATTGTCTCAATATGAAAATCAATCATTGTCTCAACCATAGTCCAACATCACATTATGAGAAAGATTGTCTCAATATGATATTCATGGTCAACCATGTTTTATAAAATTAAACATAGTCATCCATGGTCAATCATCGTCAACCATGGTCAAACATCACATTGTCACAAAGATTGTGTTGGTTTGAAAATCAACCATGGTTAAGCATGGTCAACCACGGTCCAACATCACATTGTGACAAAGATTGTCTCGATATGAAAATCAACCATGGTCAACCATTTTTATTTTAGTGTTTATAATATTTATCTTAGGGTTTATATACTTCGGGTTTATTATATTAGTCCCTTGGGTTTAATAATATTCCTTTGGGTTCATAATCCCTTGGGTTTATTATTCCCTTATGTTTATAATATCAATCCCTTAGGTTTATAATATCAATCATGGTCAACCATGGTCAATCATAGCCAACCATGGTCAACCAAGGTTTATTGTTGCATTGTGACAATGATTGTCTCAATATGAAAATCAACCATGGTCCCGTCACATTGTGACAAAGATTGTCTTGATATGAAAATCAATCACATTCAAGCATGGTTAAGCATGGTCCGACATTGCATTTTAACAAGGAATGTCTCAATATGGAAATCAACCATGGTCACATTGTGACAAAGATTGTATCTTGATCCAACTTCGCTTTGTGACAACATGGTCATCCATGGTCAACCATGGTCCAACGTCGCATTGTGACAAATATTGTCTCAATATGAAAATCAACCATTGTCCAACGTCACATTGTGAGAAAGGTTGTCTCAATATGAAAATCAATCATGGTCAACCATAGTCTAACGTCACATTGTGACAAAGATTTTATCACTAAGAAAATTAACTGTGGTCAACCATGTTTATTTTAGGGTTTATAATATTTTACCTTGGGTTTATAGCACACGGTCAACCATGGTCCAATGTCGCATTGTGACAAAGATTGTCTCAATATGAAAATCAACCATGGTCCAACGTCGCATTGTGACAAAGATTGTCTCGACATTAAAATCAATCTTGTTAAACCATGGTCAACCATAGTCCAATGTCACATTATGACGAGGATTGTCTCAATATGAAAATCAACCATGGTCAATAACCATGGTCACATTGTAACAAAGATTTTCTCTTGGTCTAACGTCACATTGTGACAACCATGGTCATCCTTGGTCAACCATGTTCCAACGTTACATTCTAACAAAGACTGTCTTAATATGAAAATCAATCATGTTCAACCATCGTCAATAACCATGGTCACATTATGACAAAGATTGTCTCTTCGTCCAACGTCACATCGTGAAGACATGGTTATCCGTGGTCAATCATGGTCAACCATTGTCCAACATCACATTGTGAGAAAGGTTCTCTCAATATGAAAACAAATCATGGTCAACCATAATCTACTGTTGCATTGTGACAAATATTTTGTTATTAAGGAAACCAACAGTGGTCAACCATGTTTATTTTAGGGTTTATAATATTTATCTTAGGGTTTATAATATTTATCCCTTAGGTTTAATATTATTCCCTTGGGTTTATAATCCCTTTGGTTTTTAGTATTATTCATTTGGGTTTATAATATTTATCTTAGGGTTTATATACCTTGGGTTTATAATATTAATCCCTTGGTTTAATATTATTCCCTTGGGTTTATAATACCTTGGGGTTTTAGATTAATCTATTGGGTTTATAATATCAATCTCTTTGGTTTATCAATCTAAGGGTTCATATTCCTAGGGTATAATATTTTTCAAAAGGTTTATAATATTAATCATAGGGTTTTATATAAATCCCTCGGGCTTATAACCATGGCCAATCATGCGCAACCATGGTCCAATGTGACATTGTGAAAAATATTATTTCAATATGAAAATCGACCATGGTCAAATGTGGGATTGTGACAAAGATTGTCTCAATATGAAAATCGACCATGGTAAAACATGGTCAACCATGTTTATTTTAGGGTTTATATATAATCCCTTGGGTTTTACTATTAATCCATTGGGTTTATTATTCTCTTTAGTTTATAATATTAATCTGTTGGGTTTATTAATTTAAGTGTACATTTTCCTAGGGTGTAATATTATTCATAAGGTTTATAATATAAATCCTTGGATTTAATATAATCCCTTGAGTTTATAATCAAGGTCAACCATGGTCCAATGTCACAATGTGACAAAGATTGTCTCGATGTGCAAATCAATTATGCTGAACCATGATCAACCATGGTCCAACGTCACATTCTGACAAAGATTGTCTCAATATGAAAATCAACCATGATTAATCATGATCGACCATGGTTAATAAGCATGGTCACATTGTGACAATGGTTGTCTCTTGGTCCAACGTCACATTGTGACAACCATGTTCCAACATCACATTCTGAAAAATATTGTATCAATATGAAAATTAACCATGGTCAATAACCATGCTCACATTATGACAAAGATTGTCTCTTGGTCCAACGTCATATTGTGACAACATGGTTGTCCATGGTCAACCATGGTCCAACGTCGCATTGTGACAAAGATTGTCTCAACATGAAAATCAACCATGTTCAACCATTGTCCAATGTCACAAAGTGAGAAAGGTTGTCTCAATATGGAAATTAATCATGATCAACCATAGTCCAATGTCACATTGTAACAAATATTTTGTCATTATGAAAATCAATCGTGGTCAACCAGTTTATTTTAGGGTTTATAATATTCATCTTAAGGTTATATACCTTGGGTTTATAATATTTATCTCTTGGGTTTAATATTATTCCCTTGGGTTTATAATCCCTTGAGTTTTTAGTATTAATCCCTTATGTTTATTATTCACTTGGGTTTATAATATTTATTTTAAGGTTTATATACCTTGGTTTATAATATTAATCTCTTGGTTTTAATATTATTCTCTTGGGTTTATAATAACTTGTGGTTTTAGAATTAATCCCTTGAATTTATAATACAATCCTTTAAGTTTATCAATCTAAATGATCATATTCCCAAAGTAAAATATTAATAAATTAATATTAAATAATTATACTTAAATATTAATTATAACAATAATCATTTTATAACCAAAATAATTTATTAAGATATTATTATTGGTTAATTAACTAATATTATTAAATAAATAATATTATTAAATAAATAATTTAATTATATTACATAATTCAAAATTAAATTATAATAAATTATTTTAATAGTAAATAATAATGCACTTCATGAAACAAAGGATGAACCACATGCGAGAAGAACCGACAGGCGGTGCAGCGATGGGGGCCGAAGGAGCGCAGCAGCAGGTAGGAGCGGAAAACAGGATTTGAGCCAGTCATAGGCCGTGGGGTCGAGGACAGGGAAACCGCCAATGGACGGGGCGCTGTGCAGCAGATCGTGAATAAAATATAACGCAGGTTGGAATGGATTGGTGGAGGCCCACGGCCTGTGAAGATCAGATACCCGAAGGTCAGCAACGGCAAAAAGTCTGGTATTTTTTTCTTGGGGAATAGGATTCGGTCTCTTCTGACATCGTTTCTCTCAGCGATTGACCAGCCGACAAAGCTTCATAACCTGCTCAGCAATCATGGTTAGTCCAGAGGAGGGCATCGACCTCGATCCAGCGAAGGAGGATATTCTCTCTGTCTAGGGAGAAGACCCAACATCTGAGAACGTTGCTCGGTTCTTTGGCTCGGTGGAATCCCCAGCACCTTCCCCGTATTGCTCGGACTCCGACAGATCGACCCACACCCTCTCAGTCGAGGCCAAGGACTCGCTTGAGAAGGTATTAACGCACCTGGAAGGCAAGAAACAGCATCAGATCCATAGAACGAGCAGGGGATGCACAAAAGAGACGGTGAGGGGGGTACAGATTCCGTAGATCTTCAGGTGCCTAGGGAAGCAGACAGGTTTTCAATCCAGAAAGGCCAGGTAACAAATCAGCCTCTGTTCGAAAACCATCATCACCCTCTTTCGCTTTTGAAGGATACTTGCCTGGATTCAGATCTTTTCCCCCAGATCTCCGGGCCAGAAGTGCATAGAGGGCAGCTGAGGAACGAAGTCCCAAGAGCCCCTGAAAGAGGAGCAAAACCAGCAGAAGGGCAAAAGAAAAAGCAGAAACTGATTAAATCCCAAGGAGTAGAAAGGAATTTAGTGCTGGGCATGGATGTCCAGATCGAAGAAGCTTTGGAGGTCGCTGAATGCACTCTGGTAGGCAGAGTTAGAGGGAAGAAACTCTCACCTGGTTTCATCCAAACCTGGGGCATGCAGAAGTGGCATTCAGATTTAATCAGAGATTTTCAAGTGCAGACCTTAGCAAAAGGATGGTTTTCAGTTCGATTTGAGAACAAAGAGGCAGCTGAATGGGTACTGAAGAGGCATTGGACGATCGAGAACATTCCGGTGCTGCTCAAAAACTGGAGCCCCATGTTTGATGTTGTCCACGAAAACGCTGATGTTTTCCCAGTCTGGGTTAGAGCGCCAGGGCTGCCTTCATACCTTTGGGTTGAATCAGTGTTTAAGGCGATGGGGAACCGGCTGGGTTCATAGTTGGAGGCAGACATGTCCTTCCAGGAAACTCACAACAGGGCAATGGCGAGGATCCTGGTAAACCTTAGACCCAGCGGAGGCCTGGCAGAGAAAATCATCCTTCAATATAAGGAATATGAGTTTGAACAAATTTTGGACTACGAATACCTGCCATTCCGCTGCCACAGATGCCATGCGTATGGGCATTTGGTGAAGGAATGCCCCTTAGGGAGTCGGAGGAGAAGGTCCCAGAAATTGTTGGTGAGATCGGATAAGACCATCAAGCTCACTCAGGATCAACCAAATAAGGAGAAATCAGCAGCCCAGGAAGAGAAATCTTTGGAGTTAGATATGCAGCAAAGGAGCAAGGACCAGGAAGCAGACCCCCAGGCACAACTGCAGGAGCCGCTTGAAGCGGGACTGGATTCAGGGGATTCAAAGAAGGTTGCTGATGTGCCTCCAACAAGCCCGACCCCAATCCAGACCAATCAAAAGGTGGATGTGGGCATTATGAAACCTTGTATTGATAGCTTATCTGAAGCTATCCCTTCCCTGGATTTGAACCGCTTTGGGCATTGCCTAGAATCCCCTTTTCTGTCTCAGCAACCTTCATGCCCTTACAACCTTCGCTCTCTTGCAAATAAGCAGGATCCGATAGCTGTTGTGGGGGGCATCGAGCCATCTTCCTCCCTAAGCCAGCAGGGGAAAAAAAGGGGTAGGAAATCAAGGCTCTCTGTGGCACAAGTCCAGGCCATCCACGATGTAGCAGACGGGAAACAACTATCAATCACAGGGGCACTTAGAGCAGTGAAAGCCCCAGCTTCTGTTTACAAATGATAATTTCCTCCTGGAACTGTAGGGGTTTGGCCAGTAAGCCCAAAAAACTGGCTCTCAGGGAGATAGTGACGAACTCAAAGGCGGACGTTTTACTTCTACAGGAGACTCTGGGGAAAGGGGCAGACATTGAATCAATGCTTAACGCTCTCCTTCCAGGATGGACTTTTTCAGCAATTGATTCTGATGGCCACTCAGGAGGATTGGCTGTTGGAATCAGAGCAGGTAAAATTAAGATCTGGAACCAGTGGGGCATGAAGCAAGGTTTGGGGATAGAGTGTCAGTCCACTGATTTTGATTTTTCCCTAACTATCATTAACATCTATGGGCCATGTCAAGGAAGAATTTCTTTTTGGAACGATCTGTTGGAGAAATCCTTTATGAAGAATAACTATTTGGTGATGGGAGGAGATCTAAACTTCTCCCTATGCAGAGCGGAAGCCTGGGGTCCTGCTGCTAGAGAAGATCCGCAATCAGACTTTTTTATAAATGCTCTAGCCTCAAACAACCTCTTGGAAGCTAATCTCATCAAGCTGAAACCAACTTGGAGGAACAGAAGAGTCGGAGAGGCCAGGGTGGCGAAGAGACTAGATCGATTCTTAATTAATGAGGCTTTAACAGCTGCTATTCCGTTATTCAGGCAATGGGTGGAAGAATGGGGTCCTTCGGATCACTTTCCGATTTTTCTTGAGCTGGCAAAAGTCCCCCCAAAACCTCCAGCACCATTCAAATTCAATGCTTCGTGGCTTCAAGAAGAATCTTACAACAAATTATTTCAAGAAACATGGATACATGCTGCCAGAGGATCACAGGAGAACAAGGGATTTCTCTTTATGGAAAATCTCAAAAGACTGAAGAAGGCAACAATTTTATGGGCAAAGGACAGGAAACTAAAGCAGAACGAGGAGATTACCAAGATTTCAGAGGAACTCCAGAAGCTTGAAAGCATAGAAGAGGATGGATACGCGACTTTTGAATCAAAAAAGAAAATTGTAGATCTGGAAAAGCATAAGAATCAAATTCTGCTGGCAAAAGAGGAAGAATGGAGAATTAAAAGTAGAGCTATCTGGCTCAAAGCAGGGGACGAAAACACTAGTTTCTTCCACAACTATGCAAAGGGAAGGAAAAGCGCAAACACCATTTGGCAATTAATGACCGAAGAAGGAAGGGAGGCAAAGACCTTTGAAGCTCTTTCATCCCTGGGAGTGAACCACTTCAAATCCCTTTTCAAAGACAATGGCGAGATCACCATTGCGGAAGCCATCCAAACTGCGCAAAGCTTTCACAGATACGTGGAGGAGGAAGAAGCGGACTCCCTAATGGAACCTGTTTCGAAAGAGGAAGTGGAAGGTGTCATAAAATCCATGGCAAAAGAGAAAAGCCCCGGGCCGGATGGCTGGTCAGTAGAACTCTTCCTGCACTTCTTTGAACAGATAGGAGAAGAAATCACAGAAGTGGTGGAGGAGTCAAGATTAAAGGGAGAAATCTAGAGCCCATTCAATGCAACTTTCATTGCTCTCATCCCAAAAAAGGAAGCACCGGAAACTTTCGAGGATTTTAGACCCATTTCTTTATGCAACAGCATTTACAAAGTAATTGCAAAAGTGATTGCGCTCAGGATTAAACCAATTCTTTCAAGGCACATCTCTCCGGAACAATTTGGATTTCTGAATGGGAGGCAAATCCATGAAGCAATAGGGGTGGCTCAGGAGGTTCTCCACAGTGTGAAGATGAAAAACAAGAAGGGAGCTGTTATCAAAATTGATCTATCAAAGGCATACGACAGGGTAAATTGGTCATATATCCGTTTGCTTCTAACACACCTCGGCTTCAAAGTGGACTTCATCAGCTGGATAATGGGGTGTGTCACAGATGTCAGTTATGCAATCCTCATAAACGGAGCTGCCACCCCTTTTTTTAAAGGACAAAAAGGGTTGAGACAAGGATGCCCTTTGTCCCCCTTACTTTTTCTCTTAGTGGCTGAAGGTCTAAGCCAGCTGATCCATAAAAGCAGGAGGGAAGGTAAAATAAAAGGTATAGAGGCAGCGGTAAATCTGTTCATTTCACACCTACTCTTTGTAGATGATATTTTGGTGTTTACTAACGGCTCCATAAATGAATTAAAAGAGTTAAAAAATATTTTTGAACTCTTTTTGAAAGCTACAGGTATGCAGATCAACCCCAGAAAATCTCAAATCATAGTGGAAGGCCTAAATAGAATAGAAAAGGAGCAGTTCAGTTTTTATTTCCCTTTTGAAATGTGTAACATGGTCTCTCCTTTTAAGTACCTGGGTTTCTGGTTGAAGCCAAACGATTACAGGAAGGAGGACTGGTCCTGGCTTATTGCTAAGATTGAAGCAAAAATCAGCCACTGGAGCTTTAAATGGCTTTCCAGGGCAGGTAGATTGACCCTGATAAAATCCGTGCTATTAGCCATCCCAGTTTACTGGGCATCCCTAACATGGGTCCCCAAAGGTGTGCTGGAGAAAATTAGGAGAATCTGTAGCAGATTTTTGTGGGTAGGATCAAAAGAATCGTCGGTCCTCCCTTGGGTTGCCTGGGAAAAAGTGGCAAGGCCAAAAGAATGGGGCGGATGGGGGATAAAAAGCCTTCCTGATTTCAAGCTTTCATTAGCAGCCAAATCAGGGTGGCGCCTCATTAAAATGGAAAATCTCTGGACCAGAACAGTAAAGAGAAAATATATTGACCCTACTCCCCTAGAAGCCTGGATCAGGAACCCAGTAAAGAGCCAAAAGAAAGTGTCGGCAATATGGAAAGCAACCCTGGAGTCTTTTAAGGTGATTGAACAAGGACTTGCTTGGAAGGTTGGAAATGGAGAAAAGGTAAAGATAGGAAAAGATCCCTGGATCGGTTGTAACGAAAACTATGCTCTCTCCCCAGGCCTGGTTCAGCAGCTAGAGGAAAAAGAGCTTTTATTTTTAAATCAAGTGGCAAGTCCGGGTGCATCATCTATCTGGGGTCAAGCCTGGAAGAATGGAGATGAAGTGGATTTAGAGCAAAGGTGGAGGACCGAATGGAGTGCGTTTACTCAGGAACTATTCAGATCGAATGTTCGGCTAAGTGATAGTCAGGATGAGTTAATCTGGGCTCACTCAGATTCTGGGGATTACGCTCCAAAGAGTGGTTACACTTTCCTTATGTCAAGGAAAGGTTGGGGGAACCCGGGGTGGTGGTCCAAGCAGCTCTGGAAACTTAAGAGCCCCCCAAAGTCAAAAATTCTCTTCTGGTGCATCCTAAATAGCAAAATCCCAACCTGGGACAATTTGCAAGCCAGATTCATGCATGGGCCTGGGAGATGTACCATGTGCAAATCAGAAGCAGAAACAATCAATCACCTTTTCCTAAGGTGCCCAGAAGTTATCCATATATGGGGCGAGGTTGGGAAACTGTTGAACAAAACACTTGAATGGGAAGGTAGCAATGTTCAAGAAGCGTGGCAGAAGTGGTGGCAATCTCATCCGAATGGGAATCTGCGAAATCTCCCCCTCATTATCAGTTGGGGCATCTGGATAGCCAGAAACAAGAGTATTTTCCAGGATAAGAGTACCCCCTCAGCTATCACTGCATCTCAGAGCACTGCCATTTTTTCCTGTATCCCTGAACCGAAGGAAGGCCAATCTCAAAGAATTATCCCAGATTTACAGATCACAGAAGAAATCCCCTGGGCTTTTTTTGACGGCGCTTCTCAAAACAATATAGCTGGAGCAGGTTTGGTCATCTTCGAATCATCATCTCATGTTCTAAAAGCCTCTGTGGGTCTAGGAACAGGCTCCAATAATTTTGCTGAACTTCTGGCTCTAAAGTTCCTTATCTGTTGGCTCATTCAAAGGCACACCTTTTCAATTCAAATTTACGGAGACTCACAAAACGTGATCAGATGGGTTAATGGTCAAAGTACCTGCAAAAACTTAATATTAAAACAAATCCTGGGAGAAATTCTGAGGCTCAAATCTCATTTTCACGTTTTCTCTCTTCGGCATATCTTCAGGGAAAAGAATGAACTTGCAGATAATCTTTCCAAAGATGGTCTCTCATAGGTCCTGGGTAGCTGGAAGATCATTGAAGAGGCCCAAGACCAGACCAACAGATCGGATCAGCCGCCTTTCATCCGGGTCCTCTAGTTTCTGGGCAGTTTCTTTACGTTTTTCCCTCTTTTAAATTTCATTTCCTCTGTTTTTGCATTCCCTCTTTAAGAAATAGCGGCACAACTTCTCGTTTCTGCTGACGGGCTGTCTCTCTTTATTTTTTGAAGAGGTTGGTTTGCTGGTTTACAATCTCTTTGTGAACAGTCTTATGTTCATAGAATGGAACGCGGCCCACAGGTACCTCGGACCAGAGGCGAATAGAACAGCAATGCGCATTTTACAGTGAACGAATGGTTTCAAAAGACAGCAGTTTCTTTTGTTATAAAACAGTCATGAGATTCTCTCAGCTTTTGTAAAGGGATGCACCTGCATTTGCAATGTAAAACTTTTTATGTTCTTAATAAAAAGTTTCGATTTTTCTTTGGAAAAAAAAAGTAAATAAATTATTAATTATAAATTGAATATTTATTAAACCAATAATTAATTGTGTATTACATAATTTAAAATTAAATTATAATAAATTATATTCATATATTAAATAATAATTATTAATTATATGATAAATAAATATTTTATTGCAATAAATTATTTTTATTATTAATATATTTATCAGTAATCAGATATAAAGAAAATATTCTGTATACACAAATCACATTAAATATTTTTAATGTAGATTATATTTATAAATAATAAATAATTATAGTTTGTAAATATAATTGTAAAAAAATAAAAATAATAAACACATAAATAAATTATAATTAAAAAATATTATTTGTTCTATTTACATTCAAAGCGTTGTAAACAATAATTAATTTTCTATTTCATATCTATATATATATTAGATTTTAATTTCTTTTATTAAGATTGAAGAGTGTGATACAAATTTCAAATATTCAAATAGAACTGAAACTAAATACCCTATTCGCTTTTTTATCCTCCTTTTTTAACCATCTATTTTATGATATTTTTTAGTTTTTATTGAACATTGTATTGAACATTCGAATTTGCTGGGCAAATCACGGATTTACTGGTCAAATACAGCCAAATTTTTTCCCTGAACCCTTTGAAATTCCTATGTAGGGCAACCCATGAAGTCTCTGATTTGCAGGCATGTACTAGAAAGCTGGTTATATTTTATTAGAAAATTAGCATTTCCTTTATTTTAGGATATGAAATTATTTTTTTAATTAATTAAAAAAATATTTTTTGATTTTTGAATTTAATTAAAAACCAAAAAATATAATTGATTTAGAAATAAATTTTAATTTTTGGTGTTATATAGAGGTTAAAATCATACTATAATTTAATAATTATTGATAATTAGATTAAAATTGTGGACTTCTTGTTTCAAAATAGACATGTCTATCAACATAATTATTTTTTTTACTATTTATTAATAATAATAATTATTCAAAATAAAGTTATAATTTAGTGGGTTTTTATGATTCTTTTAATTGTAACTAAAAATGTATCGTGTAGGAAGCATTTTGATGCTTACTATGAATTGATGCCTATCTAAGTTTACAAGTCACTTAATTTATATAGATACACTAGTAATTAGATATTTAGATATTCATTTAGATAATTAATATTTATTCTAAGTTAATAATCTAAAAATATAAAGTCAAATGAAGATACATGGTTTTCACAAGTTTTGGTATTAAGGTTTCATAATTTACATAAATTTTGTCCATACAATTTGCATGCATATTTTACATTATGACACAAGTAAGTAAACAGTAAGGAGTAATGACTAAGTTTGATAAGGTGACTTTTAGAGCCTTTTCACTATAATTCATTGATTTCATTCATAGCGATAATGTAATATTATGTTGTTTAAATTTGTATTTTTGAATGTAAAATCGATTCAGCATTGTGAAAATCAGTGAGGTATTATGACTGTGTAGATATACCAACTTGAAATTACATTTTTTTACAATTTCTTTGCCATATAGGAATGTTGCATCATTTACATTGTAGTTTTGAATAAGGGAAACAAACCAAGGTTCAACTTATGATTTCCCAATTTCTGATTAGATTTATAAGAAAATTGACCATCAAACCTACCAAAAGGAATTAAAAAAAAAAACCCTTGTTAAACCATATGGCTATCTAACTATATGTTTTGGAGTTTTGAGTTAGAATCTAAACAAACAATTTTTTATTAAAATATGATCTTTTGCTATTTAAATTATGTTTTTGAGAAAATGAATACTTT